>CAUYQV010111203.1:0-23079 GCA_963574575.1 Galagoides demidoff
GTGGTCCCAGCTACTTGGGAGGCGGAGGCAGGAGACTCGCTTGAGCCCAGGAGTTGGAGGTTGCTATGAGCTGTGATGCCATGGCACTCTACCCAGGGGGATAGCTTGAGGCTCCATCTCAAAAAAAAAAAAAAAAAAGTACGGTGCCTGTGGCTCAATCGGCTAAGGCGCCAGCCACGTACACCTAAGGTGGTGGGTTCGAATCCCCAGCCCGGGCTGCCAAACAACAATGACGGCTGCAACCAAAAAAGTGGCCGGGCATTGTGGCGGGCGCCTGTGGCCCCAGCTACTTGGGAGGCGGAGGCGGGATACTCGCTTGAGCCCAGGAGTTGGAGGTTGCTATGAGCTGTGATGCCATGGCACTCTACCCAGGGGGACAGCTTGAGGCTCTGTCTCAAAAAAAAAAAAACTATTTAGCAACTCAAACCTGTAATCCTAGCACTCTGGCAAGGTGAGGACAGTGGATTACTTGAACTCAGGAGTTCCAGACCAGCCTGAGCAAGAGTGAGACCCTATCTCTACTCAAAATAGAAAAACTAGCTGGAGTTGTGGTGGGCATCTGTAGTCCCAGCTACACGGGAGGCTGAGGCAAGAGGATTGCTTGAGCACAAGAGCCTGAGGTTGCTGTGAGCTATGATGACTCAGGACACTCGATCCTACGACTACAGAGTGAGACTCTGTTTCCAAAGAAAAAATAATTTAGGCGATCAAATCTACTGATCTTGCTGATGGAGTGGCGGAGAGAGGAGGGAGGAGTCCAGGTTAACCTCCAGGTTTCTGGCTTGAGCAGCTGTGTGCTACCTCCCAACCATATACCGCTTGTACAAGTCTCACCATGTGCATCACAGCATGCTGAAACTTCCCATCACAAGCCTGTGCCTCCTGCAGGCAACCAGCTCCTGCAAAGCAACAACTAGTTTGTTGTCTTCCTAGAGCCTGACAGCTGTGATGCGTGTGGACTTTTCTTAGTTCTTCCTTCACTATTTCTGTTGGGAGTTCCACTATTCTGATCACTGAGGTTCAACATCGCAGAGGAATCCTGGCTCCTTCCTTCTACTCGTCCACCACATCGAATCAGTCACAGTGTATTCTGCCCCCAGAACGTCTGTTGAATCTACCCTGTTTCAGGCCTTCACAGGTATTGATTTATTTATTTTGAGACAGGGTCTCACTTTGTCACCCTCAGTAGAGTGCTGTAGCATCATATCTCACAGCAACCTTAAACTCCTGAGCTTAAGTGATTCTCTTGTCTCAGCCTCCCAAGTAGCTGGGACTACAGGCGCCCTCCTCAATGCCTGGCTATTTTTACAGATGCGGTCTCACTCTGGCTCAGGCTGGTCTCAAACCCGTGAGCTCAGGCAATCTACCTGCCTTGGCTTCCCAAGTGCTGGGATTACAGGTGTAAGCCACCACACCTGGCCTTTTTTTTTTTTTTTTTTTTTTTTTGAGACAGAATCTCACTTCGTTGGCCTGGGTAGAGTGCTGTGGCATCATCATAATTTGTAGCAAGCTCAAACTCCTGGGCTCAAGAAAACCTCCTGCCTCAGCCTCCCGAGTAGCTGGGACCACAGGCACCTGCCATGATTCCCAGCTAGTTTTCTATTTTTATTTATTTATTTTTTTGAGACAGAGTCTCACTATGTTGCCCTCGGTAGAGGGCTATGGCATCACAGCTCACAGCAACCTCAAACTCTTGGGCTTAAGCCATTCTCTTACCTCAGTCTCCCGAGTAACTGGGACTATAGGCACCCACCACAACCCCCGGCTATTTTTTGGTTGCAGTTGTCATTGTTTAGCAGGCCTGGACCAGGCTCGAACTACCAGCCCCAGTGTATGTGGCCAGTGCCCTACTTACTGAGCTATGGGTGCTGAGCCTAGTTTTCTATTTTTAGTAGAGACAGGGTCTTGCTCTTGCTCAGGCTGATCTTGAACTTCTGAGCTCAGACAATTCACCTGACTCAGCCTCCCAGAGTGCTAGGCATGAGCAAGCCACTGTCCCAGGCTCCCTTCACATGTCTTAAATATTTAGCATGCTTAGAACAGTGTCTGGGCCAGAATGAAGCATACAAAATATTGGCTATGATAAGCTCTCTTCCCAGGCCTCCCTGCCACCGTCCTCTCTCCATTTAGGCCATTCTCCAAAGGTAGTCAGACTGCTGTTTCTCGAGTACAATTCTATTTATTTATTTATTTATTTTTGGAGACAGGGTGTCAAACTATGGCCCTTGTTAGAGTGCTGTAGCGTCACAGCTCACAGCAACCTCAAACTCTTGGGCTTAAGCAATTCTCTTGCCTCGGCCTCCCAGTAGCTGGGATTACAGGCACCCCCCACAATGCCCAGCTATTTTTGTTGTTGTTGTTGTTGCAGGTGTCATTGTTGTATCAGCAGGCCTGGGCTGGGATTGAACCCACTAGCCTCGGTGTATGTGGCCGGCACCCTATCCACTGAGCTAGGGGCACTGCCTCAAATACAATTCTAATTGTGTCATTCCCTGGCTCCAGCACCCTCAGGATCAAACCCTAAACCCTCAGTGTAGTCTACGAGGCCCTGCATGGTCTAACCTCTGACTATCTCTCCAGGTTCACCTTTACCTTCAAAGGCTCTCCATTGCCCTTACAGTGGAGGACAAGCCCAGGACCTTCCACCCTCTGGCCCATGTCTTACCAGCCATCACTCCTTCATACCCACTGCTCTAGTCACATGTGCCTGTCTTGAGCGTACCCTGGGCTTCCTGCCTCCTTGAACCTGCTCATGCCTGTCCTCCCCAGAGTACCACCTATCAAAGGCCTATCTTATTGGTCAGCACCTCCCTCCTTCAGGAGTATTCCAACGCCTACTCTGCGTTCTTCAGACTCTGATTTCTCACATCACATCCCTCTGCTAACCTGGGAGCACAGAATGGCCACCTGTCACTCTGCATGCTTAGCATCCTTCCACTCTTCCTCCTCTGGTCACAGCACTCTGATAATCCTCTGAGATTATCAGCAGGAGATTGGCTGATCGGCATATTTCATTTCTTTTATTTTTGTTCATTTGTTTGGGGTTTTTTTTTGTTTGTTTGTTTAGAGACAGAGTCTCAAGCTGTGCCCCTGGGTAGAGTGCTGTGGCATCATAGCTCACAGCAACCTCCAATTCTTAGGTTCAAGCGATGCTCCTGTCTCAGTTTTTCTATTTTTAGTAGAGACGGGAGTCTCAAATTTTGCTCAGGCTGGTCTTGAACTCGTGAGCTCAAGCAATCCACCCGTCTCAGCTCCCAGAGTCCTAGGATTACAGGCATGAGCCACGCGTCCAGCCCAGCATATTTCATATCCTCGTTCACAGTAATTAGCAGACAGTTCAAACCAGGAGAACAGAGGGAATGAAGTCTGAGACCCTGGTCATCTTGGCCATTGTTAGAAGAGATCCTTCCTGAGAATGAAGCTAACAGAGCTGGGGAGCAGAGCCATTAAGTCCAGAAAGACATATTCCCAGGTAGAGCAGTTGAGCTCTTGGATTCAGCCATGCCTGAAGTTAATACTTCTGGACTTCCCCAAGCCACGAGCCCACAAATGAGCTGGTTTGGGTTGGGTTTCTGTCACTTCTATGCTGGATTCCTGGCTAAGAGAGAGGAGCTGTAAGAACTGTCTATTGTGTACAAGAGGCTCTCAGGGATGGAAGGGAGGTAAGAAAGGAAACCAAAAGAGGCTGCGGCTGCCACCATTGTCTGATGCTCTCCGCCTGAAGGGCTCTGTGGACGAGAGAGGAGCAGCTACCGCTGCTGTTGCTCACACTGCCCAAGATGGCTTAACCTCCATCTCTGCTTTCCAGAAGCAAACCGAACATTCTGGTCAAGGTAACAGGGGCTTGTTTGCTGTTAATCATTGGCAATAGGAGGTCCTTGATTGCTGAGCTTCAGCAGGAGATAAGCACTCCTTTGCCACTCTGCCAATATCTACCATCAGGGAATATCCTATTCTGATGCATCCCAAACTTGTCTGGACACTGGAAGTATCTCAGGATTTTGTAAAATCCCAACACCCAGCTAGGCAGGTGTTGGAATTTTACTTTATTTTATTATTTTATTCCATGTTGGGGGCCAGTGCAGTGGTTCATGCCTATAATCCTAGCACTCTTGGAAGCTGAGGCAGGTGGATTGCTTGAACTCAGTAGTTCGAGACCAGCCTAACCTTGTCTCTAAAAAATAGCAGGGTCGGCCGAGCATAGTGGTTTATGCCAGTAATCCTAGCACTTTGGGAGGCCAAGGTGGGTGAAATGTTTGAGCTCAGGAGTTCGAGACCAGCCTATACAAGAGCAAGACCCTGTCTCTAGAAAAAACAACTGGTTTGGCAGAGCCCATAGCTCAGTGGGTGGGGCGCCAACCATATACACAGAGGCTGGCAGGTTCAAACTCGGCCCAGGCCAGCTAAAACAACAATGACAACCGCAACAACAAAAAAATAGCTGGACATTGTGGTGGGCACCTGTAGTCCCAGCTACTTGGGAGGATGAGACAAGAGAATTGCTTAAGCCCAAGAGTTTGAGGTTGCTATGAGCTATGACGCTACAGCACTCCACCGAGGGCAACATAGTGAGACTCTGTCTTCAAAAAATATATATATACTGTGGTGGACACCTGTAGTCCCAGCTACTTGGAAGGCTGAGACAAGAGAATTGCTTGAGCCCAAGAGTTTGAAGTTGCTGTGAGCTATGACACCAGGTACTGTACTGAGGGTAACAAAGTGAGACTCTGTCTCAAAATAAATAAAATAATAGGACAGAGTCTCACTCTAGTGTCCCAGCCTAGAGTGTCATGGCATCATAGCTCACAGCAACCTCAAACTTATGTATTCAGGTGATTCTCCTGCCTTGGCCTCCCAAGTAGCTGAGATTACAGGCACTGCCACAGTGCTCAGCTAATTTTTCCAATTTTAGTAAAGATGGGGTTTTGATCTTGCTCAGGCTGTTCTTAAACTCCTGAGCTCAGTCAATCCACCCACCTTGGCCTCCCAGAGTGCTAGGATTATAGGTTTCCAACCCCAGCGGTGTTGGAATTTTAATCCCAGCTGCTTGGTGAGATTACTGAGGCAGCAGGATCACTTGAGGCCAAGAGTTTGAGACCAACCTGGGCTACATAACAAGACCTCATTCCCCCTCCAAAAAAAAATTTCCAGCATCCAGTCCACATCCCAAACCAGGTAAATCAGTCTCTGGGGATGGGACACAGGCATTAACTTTTTTTTTTTTTTTTAAGAGACAGAGTCTTACTATGTTGCCCTCGGTAGAGTGCTGTGGCATCACAGCTCACAGCAACCTCCAACTCCTGAGCTTAGGCGATTCTCTTGCTTCAGCCTCCTGAGTAGCTGGGACCACAAGTGCCTGCCATAACATCTGGTTATTTTGGCTATTTTTTTGTTACAGTTTGGCTGGGGCTGGGTTTGAACCCACCACCCTTTGTATATGGGGCCAGCACCCTATCTACTAAGTCACAAGCGCCACCCTATTTTTTTTTTTTTTGAGATGGAGTCTTATTATGTCACCCTCGGTAGAGTGCCATGGTGTCATAGCTCACAGCAACCTTATACTCTTGGGCTTAAGTGATTCTCTTGCCTCAGCCTCCCAAGTAGCTGGGACTACAGGCACCTGCCTCAGTGCCAGCTATTTTTTGGAGATGGGGTCTGGCTCTTGCTGAGGGTGGTCTCCAACTTGTGAGCTCAAGCAATCTACCCACCTCACCCTCCTAAACTCTGGGCTTACAGGCATGAGCCACCACGCCCAGCTTCAAACAATCCTCTTGCCTCAGATTTTCTATTTTAGCAGAGACAGAGTCTTGCTTTTGCTCAGGCTGGTCTCGAACTGGCCACCTTGGCCTCCCAGAGTGCTAGAATTACAGGCATGAGCCACCATGCCCAGCCAACATTACTATTATTTGAAGTTCCCTTAGGTGATTCCAATGTGCAGACAAGTTTAGGAACCATTGCCAAAGGTTTTCATCCTTTTGTTTCCAAAACTGACACTTCTGTAAAGCAGAAATTCTCCACCTATCTATATATTAAACCACCTGGGGATTTTCTAAAAATGTCCACGTTTGTGTCTCACTTTCCAGATTCTGATTCATTTAGTATGTATGGGGGGACCCCAATAATGACATTTTTAAAATGCTGACCCAGGAAAACCTTTTTTTTTTTGAGACAGAGTCTCATTTTGTTGCCTAGTCTAGAGTGCTGTGCCCTCAGTCTAGCTCGCAACAACCTCGAACTCCTGGATTTAAGCAGTCCTTCTGCCTCAGCCTCCCACACACGCAGCTGGGTCTAGAGGCACCCACCATAACACCTGGCTAGTTTTTCTATCTTTAGTTGAGACAGGGTCTCACTCTTGTTCAGGCTGGTCTTGAACTCCTGAGCTCAAGCTATCCTCCCACTTGGCCTCCCCAGTGCTAGTTAGAATTATAGGCATGAGCCACCATACCTATTTTAATTTTTTTTTTTTTTGAGACAGAGTCTCAAGCTGTTGCCCTGGGTAGAGTGCCATGGCATCACAGCTCACAGCCACCTCCAACTCCTGGGCTCAAGTGATTCTCCTGCCTCTGCCTCCCAGGCAGCTGGGACTACAAGCACCCACCACAATGTCCAGCTATTTTTTGGTTGCAGCCCTAATTGTTGTTTGGCAGGCCCGGACTGGATTTGAACCCGGCAGCTCAGGTGTATGTGGCTGGCACCTTAGTCATTTGGGCCACAGGCACCGAGCTCTATTTTAATTTTTTGAGACAGGGTCTTGCTCTGTCACCCAAGCTAGAGTGCAGTTGGGTATTCAGAGCTCACTGCAACCTTAAACTCCTGGCCTCAAGCAAGCCTCCTGCCTTGGCTTCCCAGAGCGGTAGGATTAAAGGCATGAGCCATCATGACTGGCCCAACCCAGGGGATTCTAATATGCAGTGAGGGTTAAGAGATGGTTTTTAGAACAGAGCTTCTCAAAGTATGATGAAAGACCAGGATCCTTTTTGTTTATTTGTTTTTAATTTCCAATCCATCACAGTCTGAGTCTTTTATAAAATATAATAAAAGTAGCTTACTAGAAAAATGAAATTTAAGGAGTGGCACCTATGGCTCAAAGGAGTAGGGTGCCAGCCCCATATACTGGAGGTGGTGAGTTCAAACCCAGCCCTGGCCAAAAACTGCAAAAAAAAAAAAAAAAAAAAAGAAAGAAAGAAATTTAAGAAGACATACAAATGCAATTTTTGTTATTAGATTCAATAGACATAAAGTTAGTTTCATTGCTATAAAAGTTTTTTTTTTTTGAGACAAAGCCTCAAGCTATCCCCCTGGTTGGAGTGCTATGACATCACAGCTCACAGCAACCTCCAACTCCTGGGCTCAAGCAAGTTTTCTGCCTCAGCCTCCCTAGTAGCTGGGACCACAGGTGCCCACCACAACGCCCGGCTATTTTTTTTGTTGTTGTTGCAGCTGTCATTGTTGTTTTGGTGGGCCCGGGCTGGATTCGAACCCGCCACCTTAGGTATATGTGGCTGGTGCCTTAGCCACTTGAGCCACAGGTACCCAGCCCAGTCTCACTATGTTGCCCCAGGTTACAGTGCTGTGGCCTCAGCCTAACTATCAGCAACCTCAAACTCCTGGGTTCAAGCAATCCTTCTGCCTCAGCCTCCTGAGTAGCTGAGAGTACAAGTGCCCACCACAATACCTAACTTTTCTATTTTTAGTAGAGGCCTTTTTAGTAGTGACCCTGAGTCTCACTGTTGCTCAGGTTGGTCTCGAACTCCTCTGAGTTCAAGAAATCCTCCTGCCTTGCCCTCCCAGAGTGCTAGGGTTATAGGCATGAGGCACTGTGCCCAGTCTAAAAGTTTGTTGTTGTTTTTTAACTTTTTGTTTGTTGTTTAATTTTTTAGAAATAGTGTCTTGCTATGTTGATCAGGCTAGACTCAAACTCTTCGGCTCAAGCAATCCTCCAGTCTCAGCCTCGTGAATAGCTAGGATTATAGGCATGTGCCACTGAGCCCCCAACTATAAAAGTTTTTAAACATTCTCCATTCCAAAAAAAAAAAAAAATTCTCCATCCATTGGGGACCACACGGTATGTGTACTGAACACACTTTGAGTAGCACTCCTCTCAGATGCACTTCCAGCCTCCTCCTCATCCACTTCCCTTTCCATCCCCACCTATGGAGGCATTTACTACCTTTTGCCACTCTCCCCACCTTTGGCTCCAAGCAAGTTCCTCTTGCAGTTGGGATGACCCCACAACTACAAGAGGTGGCAGTGAATGTAGTATTACTTATTCTTCTTGGGGCCTACTTTTTTTTTTTTAAGAGACAGAGTCTTGGTGGCGCCTGTGGCTCAAAGGGGTAGGGCGCCAGCCCCATATGCCGGAGGTGGTAGGTTCAAGCCCAGCCCCGGCCAAAAACTGCAAAAAAAAAAAAAAAAAAAGAGACAGAGTCTCACTTTATTACCCTTGGTAGAGTGCCTGCTGTGGCATCATAGCTCGCAGCAACCTCCAACTCCTGGGCTCAATTCTCTTGCCTCAGCCTCCCAAGTAGCTGGGACTACAGGCCGCCTGCCACGACGCCCAGCTATTTTATTTTATTTTTTTTTAGAGACAGAGTCTTACCTTATTGCCCTTGGTAGAGTGCTGTGGTGTCACAGCTCATAGCAACCTCCAATTCCTGGGCTTAGGTGATTCTCTTGCCTCAGCCTCCGGAGTAGCTGGGATTACAGGCGCCCCCCACAACACCTGGCTACTTTTTTGTTGCAGTTTGGCTGGGGCCAAGTTCAAACCTGCCATCCTCCGTATATGGGGCCGGCGCCCTACCCACTGAGCCACAGGCATTGCCATTAGAGCCTACTTGGGTCCCTGCAAAGCTTTCTTCAGAAAGTCAAAGCATCAGGCCTCAGAAGACAACCATAGGCCCTGCTCCTGACTCAGATTAGGACCTTAAAGCCACCTCCCTCACCAGATTATGTATCAGAAGCAGGCACCTGGACCTCGCCAATCTATCTCCCCAAAGCTACTTCTGGTACATTTTATTTATGCCCAAGAACTCCTTTGTTGCAGTAGGTGCTTTTTATCTTTGGTCTAATTCCACATTTCTCAACCAGGGACAATTCTGTCCCTCAGAGGATGTTTGGCAATGCCTGGATTCATTTTTGTTTGTTACAACTCTGGGGAGGGGAGGGACATTACTACTGGGCAGAGGCCAAGGATGCTGCTAAACATCCTACAGCACACAGAACAGTCCCGCCCAGGACAAGCCCTCACAACAAAGAGCAACCCTAATCAAAATCTCAGTAGTGCTACTGGCACAGTGGCTCATGCCTGAAATCCTAGCTCTCTGGGAGGCCAAGGGGGTGAATTGCCTGAGCTTAGGAATTCGGTCTCTGCTAAAGAGACCCCATCTCTACTAAAAATTGACAATCTATAGCTGGGCATTGTGGTGGGCGCCTGTAGTCCCAGCTATTCAGGAGGCTAAGGCAGGAGGAATGCTTGAGCCCTGGAGTTTGAGGTTGCTATGAGCTGTGACACCACAGTCCTCTACCCAGGACTCAAAAAACCCCCATATATATGTGTGTGTGTGTGTGTGTATCTCCATACACACAGATATATACACATATCAGTAGTGCTGAGGTTGAAAAACTTTTTATCTTGCCTAAAGAGAAAAAGTTCAGTATCACTAAGTTTTAAGATATTCTTATGGGGGGTGGCACCTGTGGCTCAGTGAGTAGGGCGCCAGCCCCATATATTGAGAGTGGTGGGTTCGAACCCAGCCCCAGCTAAAAAATAGCTAGGCATTGCGACTGGTGCCTGTAGTCCCAGCTACTCGGGAGGCTGAGGCAAGAGAATTGCCTAAGCCCAAGTGCTGGAGGTTGCTGTGAGTGGTGATGTCACAGCACTCTACTGAGGATGATAAAGTAAGACTATGTCTCTAAAAAAAAAAAAAGAAAGAAAAAATATTCTTATGGGACCAGGCAAGGTGGCTCACACCTATAATCCTAGCACTTTGGGAGACTAAGGCAAGAAAATCACTTGAGCCCAGGAGTTCAAGGCTGCAGTGAGCTATGATGAGGCTCCTGTACTTTAGTTCCAACGATGTGAAACCTTGACAAAAGAAAAAATATATATATGTGTGTGTGTGTGTGTGTATTTTCTCATAGTCAGTAAAAACTAACACAAGTGGCGCCAGACACGTACACCTAAGGTGGCGGGTTCGAATCTCCAGCCCGGGCCCGCCAAACAACAATGATGGCTGCAACCAAAAAAAAAAAAAAAAATGGTCAGGCGTTGTGGTGGGCGCCTGTGCTCCCAGCTACTTGGGAGGCGGAGGCAGGAGACTCGCTTGAGCCCAGGAGTTGGAGGTTGCTATGAGCTGTGACGCCATGGCACTCAACCCAGGGTAGCTTGAGGCTCTGTCTCAAAAAAAAATAAAAAAAAAATAAAAACTAACACAAGTTTGGGTCGCGCCTGTGGCTCAGAGAGTAGGGCACTGGCCCCATATACCGAGGGTGGCAGGTTCATACCCAGCCTTGGCCGAACTGCAACAAAAAAATAGCTGGACGTTGTGGCGGGCGCCTATAGTCCCAGCTACTTGGGAGGCTGAGACAGGAGAATTGCATAGGCCCAGGAGTTGGGGGTTGGGGTGAGCTGTGTGATGCCACGGCACTTTACCGAGGGTGATAAAGTGAAACTCTGTCTCTCCAAAAAAAAAAAAAAAAAAATCTAACACAAGTTTGTTGTTTTGTAGTTTGTCAATAAACTCATGCACACTCTCCTTTATTTATTTATTTTTTGTCCCCTTGGTCCCCTTCAGTAAAGCTCACAGCAACCTCAAACACTTGGGCTCACACAATTCTCTTGCCTCTGCCTCCCCAGTAGCTGAGACTTCAGGCACTGCACCACCACCACACCTGGCTAGTTTTAGAGAATGGGGGTCTCCCTCTTGCTCAGGCTGTTCTCAAATTCCTGAGCTCAAGCAATCCAGCTGCCTGGGCCTCCCCCAAAGTGCTAAGATTACTGGCATGAGCCACCGCACCTGGCCTCACACTCTCCTTTAGGGAGAGAGTGGGGGAGGTAGACTGGGTTCAGGTGGAGATAAGAACTGGGACCTAGAATACAGGCTTTGGTATCAGATCTCAGTTCATATCCCATCCTGATTACTTTAGCAGTATGCTTTTAGGTAACTGACTTGTCCTCCCTGAGCCTCAGTTTTCTCATCTGTAAAATATGAGAACTCCTACCTAACAAGGTCCAGAAACTCAGCTATTAATTAGACTTCATATGTAGCAGTAGGAAGCCACTGCAAGAAGTTACGTGAGCATGGGGGAGGCATGTCAGCTTTCAGTGGTCCCTTGGGCAGCCAGGTGGATGGGGAGGGGACGACTTACCCTCACAGTTCCTGTGCTTAGTCTTCCTCCAGGTAGGCCAGGAAGTCTTTCTTGAAGTCTAGCCAGAATTTCTCCTTTTGTTTAGAGCCTCAGCTTGTTGTTGCCACCACAGATACAGCAGAGAAACATATTGAGGTTGTAATTTGCATTTTCGTCTCCTTGCTGTGGGTATGTTTCCTCCTTCCTGCCTGGGGGTGGGGACTGAGGTTGTTAAAAGCTTTGGGGTTACCCAGCCAAAAGCAGAGGTTGCCAGGCACCAGAAGCCATCCCCCAGCCAGGGCTTTTGTTTACTAAGGCCAGGATCCAGGAGCTGGTTACTGTGCTGGGTTACTCCACAGCTTAGGGCTCCCAGCTCACAGTGGCGGAAGTGGGCCCATCAGAGAAGCGTTGATGAGTTTTCCCAAGCCTGAGAAAGCAATAGGGTCTTGGTGTCTTTGCTGCTGCTGTTGTTTTTCCTTGAATACTACTGACTTTGCATCACCCCCACTCAGATTTCCCAGGACCTCTGAGGGGCCTACAGATTTGCTGTTTGCGGGGAGGGGAATGCATGTGTGAGAGCTAAGAGTGGTTCATGGTCTTGGGAGTCACAGCAAAAGACCCTTGTGGCTAAGCCCTAGCAGATCCAGAAGGTTAAGAATCAGTTGATTGAAAGCTGAGTGTGAGTGCAGTGCCTCAAGCCTATAATCCCAACACCCTGTGAGGCCAAGACAGGAGGACACTTGAAGTCAGGAGCTCTCAAGACCAGCCTAAATAAGAGAATGACCCTTTCTTTAGAAAAAAAACAAAAAGTTAACTGGGTATGAAGGCACCCACCTATAGTCACAGCTGCTGGAGAGGATGAGGCAGAGGACTGCTTAAACCCAGGAGTTTGAGGTTGCTGTGAGTGAGGCTGATAACCATGGCATTCTAGCCTAGGCAACACAGTGAGATTCAGTCTCAAAAAAAAAGAAAAAAGAAAAATTAGCTAAACATGGTAGTGGCTGCTATAGTACCACCTACTCTAGAAGCTGAGACAAGAGGATCCCTTGAGCCCAGAAGTTGAGGCTGCAGTGAGCTATGATGTGATGAAGCCACTATACTCAAGCCAGACAACAGAGTGAGACTCTGTCTTACACACGTATAAGAAAATGTCAAATGTAACCTTACAATGAAATGATGTATATTCAAAAACAATGCCAGTGGGGCGGCGCCTGTGGCTCAGTGGGTAGGGCGCCAGCCCCATATACCAAAGGTGGCGGGCACCTGTAGTCTCAGCTACTCTGGAGGCTGAAGCAAGAGAACTGCCTAAGCCCAGGAGCTAGAGGTTGCTGTGAGCTGTGATGGCACAGCACTCTACTAAGGGTGATAAAGTGAGACTCTATCTCTACCAAAAAAAACGACAACACTCAAAGTGCTACATGTCCCCATTATTTTACTACATTTCTTTTTTCTAAGACAGATTCTTACTCTATCACCCTGGGTAGAGTGCTATAGTGTCATAGCTCACAGCAACCTCAAACTCATGGGTTCAAATTGATCCTCCTACCTTAGCCGCCTGAGTAACTGGGACTACAGGGACCCTCCACAAGGCCAGGCTAGTTTATCTATTTTTATTTATTTTATTTTATTTATTTATTTTTTGGAGACATAATCTTAAGCTGTCACTCTGGGTAGAGTGCCATTGCGTCATCATAGCTCACAGCAATCTCCAACTCTTGGGCTCAAGTGATCTTTTTTTTTTTTGGCCAGGGCTGGGTTTGAACCCACCCGCATTTGGTATATGGGGCTGGCGCCTTACTCCTTTGAGCCACAGGCGCCACCCTCAAGTGATCATCTTGCCTCAGTTTTTCTTTTTTTTTTTTTGAGATAGAGCCTCAAGCTATCCCCCTGGGTAGAGTGCCATGGCATCACAGCTCATAGCAACCTCCAACTCCTGGGCTCAAGCGAGTCTCCTGCCTCCGCCTCCCAAGTAGCTGGGACCACAGGAGCCCGCCACGACGCCCGGCCATTTTTTGGTTGCAGCCATCATTGTTGTTTGGTGGGCCTGGGCTGGGGATTCGAACCCGCCACCTTAGGTGTACGTGGCTGGTGCCTTAGCCAACTGAGCCACAGGCGTCGAGCCAGTTTTTCTATATTTGGTAGAAACAGTGTCTCGCTCTTGCTCAGGCTGGCCTGGAACTCTTGAGCTCAAGCAACCTACCTGCCTCGACCTCCCAAAGTGCTAGGATTATAGGGGTGAGCCACTGTGCCTGGCCAGTTTTTCTGTTTTTAGTAGAGAGGGGTCTTGCTCTCCCTTCAGGCTGGTGTGGCACTCCTGAGCTCAAGGGATCCACCTGCCTCACCCTCCCAGAGTGCGAGCATTACAGGTGTGAGCCACCACAGCTGGCCTATTTTACTGTTTTATTACTATCTATGCTCTTGAGGCCATTTGGGTCTGTGTGACAGACCCCTGCACAATGTGTGCTGCTGCTCCCTCTTTCCACTTCTACCTTAAGTGACATCCCATTGATAGCTTGAACTTGGTAGGAGGATTTACATCAAGGCCATTGGTAAATGTTACAAATCAAGACCCTCCCTAACACAGCTTCCTGACAAGTCACTTCTAAATATTTACCAGCACACCACTGGGTAGAGGTACCCAAATTACAACTGTGATTGAATTTCTTACCAGCCAACCAGCTTGGCAGAGGGTTTTTGAAGCAGATAATCTATCTGATTTAGAGAAACACATAAATGGGACATTTCTTACTGCCTCTAAGTATTACATGATAAAATGCATACTTGCTACAAGTATCTTCTTCAGACACACTTGGGAACTCATCTCCCCCTCCTCCCTTAGAGACAAGAGGGCACACCCACTCACCTAGCCGGTCTCCCAGCACACCTTCTGGATAGAATAAGAAAGAAGCTCCAGGCTCCACATCCAAAGCTCAGTGAGTAGGGCGCTGGCCACATACACTGAAGGTGGCAGCTTCAAGCCTGTCTCAGGCCTGCTAAATAATAATGACAACTGCAACCAAAAAATAGTTGGGTGCTGTGGTGGGTGCCTGTAGGTCCAGCTGAGGCAAGAGAATTGCTTAAGCCCAAGAATTTGAGGTTGCTGTGAGCTGTGACACTACAACACTACGGCACTCTACTGAGGGCAACATAGTGAGACTCTGTCTCAAAAAAAAAAAAAAGAAAGAAAAAGAAAAGAAAGGAAAAAGAAAGAAAGACGCTCCAGGCTTGGAGCCTGTGGCTCAAGTGGCTAAGGCACCAGCCACATACACCTAAGGTGGCAGGTCCGAATCCAGCTCGGCCTGCCAAACAACAATGACGGCTGCAACCAAAAAAAATAGCTGGGCATTGTGGTGGGCGCCTGTGGTCCCAGCTACTTGGGAGGCTGAGGCAGGAGACTCGCTCGAGCTCAGGAGCTGGAGGTTGATGTGAGCTGTGATGCCAGGGCACTCTACCCAGGGGGACAGCTTGAGGCTCTGTCTCAAAAAAAAAAAAAAAAAAAGAAAGAAAGAAAGAAGCTCCAGGCCAGGCGCAGTGGCTCATGCCTGTAATCCCAGCATTCTGGGAGGCTGAGGCGAGTGGATTGCCTGAACTCAGTCGTTTGGGATCAGCCTGAGCAAGAGACCCCCATCTCTACTACAAATGAGGCAAGAGGATCGCTTGAGCCCAGGAGTTTGAGGTTGTTGGCTCAGCGCCCATAGCTCAGTGGTTAGGGCACCACCACATACACCAGGGCTGGTGGGTCCAAACATGGCCTGGGCCTGCTAAACAACAATGACAACTACAACAAAAAATAGCCAGGCGTTGTGGTGGGCATCTGTAGTCCCAGCTACTTAGGAAACTGAGGCAGGCGGGAGAATCGCTTAAGTCCAAGAGTTTGAGATTGCTGTGAGCTATGACACCATGACACTCTACTGAGGGCAACACAGTGAGACTTTGTCTCAAAAAAAAAAAAAAAAAAGAGAAAGAAAGAAAAGAAAGAAGCTCCATGAAAGCAGAGATACCCTGAGACACCCCACTCCATTTCTGCAGCTCTCCTGGCTTTGCCAGCTTCCCAATTAGGGCAGTTGGCGCCATGATGGGGCAAGGGGTTAACAGCAAGATCAGCCGGACACAAAGGGGCAGCCTCTTCTCAAGAACATAAATCAACCTGGGGGACAGGGAAGGTTCTCAAACAGGGGCAATCCTTCTCCAAGGAACATCTGACAATATCTGGAAACATTTTTGGTTGTCACAACAATGGGGGCAGGGGCCGTATGCCACTAGTCATCTTATGGGTAGAGGCCAAGAAGGGATTGGTAAACATCCTACAACACATAGGACAACTCTCCACATCCCAGAATTCTCCTTCCCAAATGTCAGCAGTGCTGAGGCTGAGAAACCCTGGGACAGGGACACAGTGGAGAGAAACTCAGGACGGAGTCTGGGAAGACACAGAGAAAAGGCTGCACTCTTGCCCTGAAAAAGGCTACACTCTTGCCCTGCAGCTCCTGCTCCCTCCATGCCCCCAACACTCTCTGGGCCTTTGGGCTCCTGCTTTGTCCCTCACCCTGCTTCCCTAGCCTGTCTCTTTGGTGCTGTTTCTGTTTATCTCTCTGTTTGTCTCTTGGTCTCTGCTTCTCGCTCAGTGGTGCCATCCACTCTGGCTGGATCCTTGTGTTCTGAGACATGAGACAAGCCTTTGGCATTCGTACTCCTGCTCCCACACTAATCACTCCAGCTGCCTCAGCCTGGGAGCAGGGCCAGGAGGTTGAGGAAGGGGGAGGGTGCAAAGATGGGCCTGGGAGGCCCCGGTTCTCCCCACTCATCCTAGCCTTGCTCCTGGGGCCCTGCTGTCCCTACTGGCTCCCACTGAGAGGCCTAGAAGTCTAGCACAGCTTTCTCCCCCCAGGGCCTGGGATTAAGCCAGCCTGCCCAAGTGCCCTTGCCCTGCCCACTGACCCTGTCCTCCCTACCCCACCCACAGCTTAAATTTCTCCTCTGGCCCAGTCCAGCACCTGTTACAAAACAACAGGGGAGGGGGGGCGGGGGGGCTGGGCAGCTTCTCACCCCCAGCCTTGCCCTTGGCAGCAAGTGATACCAGGCTCATGACTGCCACTGAGCCCAGTACCCTCTGCCCTGACACCAGGAACCTGTGGCCTCTGCCCTGGTCCTGGTTTTCAGGACCCAGAGGCAGGACATGGTTTCTTGTATTGGAACCCAGTGCTTAGTGTCCAGATCCAATTTACAGAGTCTGTCCCCAGGACCCAGGATTAAAACCTCTGTGCCTGGGGCCAAAGCTGCCTCCCATATACACTTCATCTGGCAACTCCAGGTGGCCTAGGCTGCTGTGTGCTTGGGGTAGGCCTGGTGTCAGGCCAGGGATCTGGGACTGTATGACAGTCTTTTTTTTTTTTTTTTTAGTTTTTGGCCGGGGCCAGTTTTGAACCTGCCACCTCCCGGTATATGGAGCTGGTGCCCTTCTCCTTACTCCTTTGAGCCACAGGTGCTGCCCAGTATGACAGTCTTGATAGCAATTTTTAAAACAAACTCTAGGGACGTATAAAGTAAAAAAAAAAAAAAAAATTAATTCATGGGTGGCACCTATGGTTCAGTGAGTAGGGCACCAGCCCCATATACCGAGGGTGGTGAGTTTGAACCTGGCCCTGGCCAAATTGCAATAAAAGAAAAGTAGCCAGGCGTTGTGGTCCCAGCTACTTGGGAGGCTAAGGCAAGGGAATCGCTTAAGCCCAAGAGTTTGAGGTTGCTGTGAGCTGTGATACCACTGTACTCTACTGAGGGCAACACAGTAAGATGCTATCTCCCCTCCCAAAAAAAAATTTCATTCAAATGAGAATTGAAGGTAAAAATTGTGGCAGGGACCAGCAGCATAAGTAGAGGAAGGAGAAAGGCCAGAGGGTAGAAATGACAGATAAAATACAGGATACCCAGTTCAGTTTGAGTTTTTTTTTTTTTTTTTTGCCTAGGGTCGGGTTTGAACCCACCACCTCCGGTATATGGGGCCTACTCCTTGAGCCACAGGTGCTGCACTCAATTGGAGTTTTATGTAAACAGTTATTTAATGTAAATATTAAATATGCCATATTTGGAACATAGTTATATAAACATATAATTTATTGGTTTTCTGAAATCTTCTCTTATTAGGGACCCTGTGTTTTAATGTGTTAATCTAGCAGTCCTACCCAGGGATAAGCCTCCCCCAGGTTATTTATTTATTTATTTTTTTGTACAGACAGAGTCTCACATTATCGCCCTTGGTAGAGTGCTATGGCATCACAGCTCACAGCAACCTCCAGCTCCTGGGCTTAGGCGATTCTCTTGCCTCAGCCTCCCGAGAAGCTGGGACTACAGACACCCACCACAATGCCCAGCTATTTTTTTGTTGCAATTTGGCTGGGGCTGGGTTTGAACCCACCACCCTCGGTATATGGGGCTGGCGCCCTACTCACTGAACCACAGGCGCTGCCCGCCCCAGGTTATTTTCTAGTAGTTTTAGGTGCTTCTCACTTTTGGGAAGGGAGAACTTCAGGAGGTTCTATTTTTATTATTTCTGCTTTTCTAGATTTTTCTCATTTTCTTTTCTTTCTCTTTGTTTTCTTTTTATCGATTGATTGATTGATTTACTTTGTCAGACCCAGTCTCACTCTGTTGTCCTGGGTAGACTGCCACGGAATCATCGTAGCTCACAGTAACCTCAAATTCCTGGGTTCAAGCAATCCTCTTGCCTCAGCCTCCCAAGTAACTGGGACTACAGGCATGCACAACCATGCCTGACTTTTTTTTTTTTTTGAGACGGAGCCTCAAGCTGTCCCCCTGGGTAGAGTGCCATGGCATCACAGCTCATAGCAACCTCCACCTTCTGGGCTCAAGCGAGTCTCCTGCCTCTGCCTCCCAAGTAGCTGGGGCCACAGGTGCCTGCCACAATGCCCGGCCATTTTTTGGTTGCAGCCATCATTGTTGTTTGGCAGGCCTGGGCTGGAGATTCGAACCTGCCACCTTAGGTGTACGTGGCTGGCGCCTTAGCCGATTGAGCCACAGGTGCCGAGCCAGATTTGGTTTTTTCTATTTTTGGTAGAGATGGGGGTCTCGCTCTTGCTCAGGCTGGTCTTGAACTCCTGAGCTCAAGCAATCCATCACCTTGGTCTCTAGAGTGTTAGGATTACAGGACTGAGCCGCCATACCCAGACTTTTTTTTTTTTTTTTTAAGATCATGCCTTTCCAGAAAGTATCTCATTTTCTTTAAGGAATTGGCATTCAAAAGAAAAGTCAAATATTGTGGATACCACATCCTGCCCAGATTGCTGCAACACACCACTTCTGTCCACTCTTTAAAATGATTTTTTGACAAAATAACAATCATATGTTTCAGAATTCCTTACGACGTACCAGACAGCATGCCAGGAAACATCTCTTCCACCCCTGTCTGCTGGCCACCCAGATCTCTTCTCCAGCCTTCAATGTTTCCTTCCAGAGACTTTCTACTATCATGGCCTTGTAACTATCTTCCTGACTCCAGTCTTGCCCACTTGCTTCCACACCCTGGCCAGCTGGTGCCTCACCTCCAGTCATGTTACCTCCCGACTTAAAACCAGGTGAAACAACAAGCTTCTCAGCTTATCAGGATACATGGTGCCCCACCCCAGGATGCTCAGCAGCATCACTGCCTGCCTCATGCTGCACACAGAAACCCCTCCAGCCTACTAGTCTCCCCAGCTCTCCCTGATTCTTCTGGCTTCCACAGTCTTGCTCATGTTTCTCTCTGTCAGGCACACAGGCTGCGCCTACTGCAAGCCACACACTGGGCTAGGAAGGACACGGTAGAGAACAAAACTGAAACGTTCCTGCTCTTGTGACTCACATTTGGTGAGGAGCATTTAGCAGACAATCAGTTACAGTGGGGTGTTTGTTGTGCTCGGGGAAGTATAGAACATGGGCCAAAGAAGGCCTCCTGGGAGAAGGGACATTTGTGATTATTTGAACAGTCAACTACTGTGGGGCAAGTAGAGGAGAGTGTCCCAGGCAGAAAAAATAGCTTATGCAAAGGCTCTGAGACTCAGAGAGAAGGTGCAAGTCCAGAGTGATAGAAACACGGAGGAGAGAGGAGGAGTGTGAGACCCACAGGACTGGGAGGCCTCAGGAAGCTACTCTACAGGGTGTTCCTGTAATAAAAAGAACAACGAGAGTGAGGAGGCCTGGGAGGGATTTAAACAGGGGTGTGTCCTGGATAGGCATGTGGCTGTTGTGCAGAGACTAGCTTGGAGAAGACTTTGCTGCTCTTGCTGGGATGGCAGAAATGACAGCAGAAATGATAGCAGCCTGGGTTAGGGCAAAGGCACTGGGGACAGAGTCAGAGATGTTTCAGAGTTAAGGCAGGGATGAGGGCGACTTCCCAGGCATCTGGCTTCGGGGACTGGTAGTTTGCTATGATAGTCTCTGGAAAGCAGTTTCTGAGTTCAGTTTTGGACTTGTTGAATTGATTGTACTCACCAGATCTAAGCCAACACAGCACTAGAGTGCCAACCTCAGGAAAGAGGCCTGGACTGGAGATTCTTACATGGGAGCCATCAGCATAAAGATGACCATAAAAATGCTATCTAGTCTTTACTGAGCACTTACTAAGTGCCAGACACTTTTCCAAGTTCTTTATGGATTAACTTACCGATTCCTCACAACAAATCAGTGAGGTCTGTGTCTTGTCTCTTGTAATTTCAGATGAAGGAATGGAAAGTTATGTACAGGAAACAAGATTACACAACTACTAAGTGACAAAGTCAGGGTTCTAGCCCCAGCAGTCCAGCTTCAGATCCAAACTCTTAAGCACACCAGATAGCCCAGGAAAGGATGTGATTAACTACAGAATTATGAATGAGAGGGACAGATGGTCAACCATGAGGATTACCTGTCCGTAAAGACAAAGTTGCAAAACCGGTAGCGCAGGCTGAATCTTGCTCTTGATTACATTTTCTTAGAAATACTTAGTGTCTTAATTTTAAAAAAGTAATTGCCAGCCAGGTGCAGTGGCTCACGGCTGTAATCCTAGCACTCTGGGAGGCTGAGGCAGGTGGATTGCTTGAGCTCAGGAGTTCAAGAACAGCCTAAGCAAGAGTAAAACCCAGTGTCTAAAAATAGTCAGCTGTTGTGGTGGGTGCTTGTGGTCCCAGCTACTCAGCGAGAGGATCACTTGAGCCCAAGAGTTTGAGGTTGCTGTGAGCTATGACGCCATGGCACTCTACCAAGGGTAACAATGTGAGACTCTTTGAAAAAAAAAAAAAGAAATTAATTGCTATACAAAAATGAACACAAAATAGATCAAAGACCTAAATGTAAGAGCTAAAATAACTACTGTTGTTTTTTTTTTTAGATAGAGTCTTACTATGTTACCCTCGGTAGAGTGCTGTGGCATCACAGCTCACAGCAATCTCAAACTCTTGGACTTCAGCAATTCTCTTGCCTCAGCCTTCCAAGTAGCTGGGACTACAGGTGCCCACAATGCCTGGGCTATTTTTTTGTTGCAGTTGTCATTGTTGTTTAGCAAGCCTGGGCTGGGTTCAAACCTGCCAGTCTGGGTGTATGTGGCTGGGGCCCTACCCACTGAGCTACGGGTGCTGCCACAAAAATAATAACTCTTAGAAGAAAACAGGGGTACAGCTTCATTACATTGGATGCAGCAATTATTTCTTTTCCTTTTTTTTTTTTTTTTCAGACAGAGTCTTGCTCTGCTCATTTTTTTTTTTTTTTGCAGTTTTTGGCCGGGGCTGGGTTTGAACCTGCCACTTCTGGCATATGGGACAGGCGACCTACCCCTTTGAGCCACAGGCGCCGCCCACTTTGCTCATTTTGTTGTTGTTTGTTTGTTTATTTTCTGAGACAGAGTCTCACTCTGTTGTCCAGGCTAAAGTACCCTGGAACCAGCCTAGCTCACAGCAACCTCAAACTCCTGAGTTCAAATGATCCTCCTGCCTCAGCTTCCCAAGTAACTGGGTCTACAGACACCCTGCCATAACACCTACCTAATTTTTTTCTATTTTTAGTAGAGATGGGGGGGTCTCAATCTTGCCCAGGCTGGTCTCAAACTCCTCAGCTAAAGCAATCACCTGCCTCAGCCTCCCAGAGTGCTAGGATTACAGGCATGAGCCTCGGTACCTTGGCCTGAGTCTCGCTCTGCTGCTGAGACTAGAGTGCAGTGGTGTCATCATACTCACAGTAGTCCCAAACTCTTGCCCTCCAATGATCCTCCCACCTTAGCTTCCCAAATAGCTGACACTGCAGACACCCATCCCCATTGCTTGGCTGATTTCTTGAATGTGACACTAAAAGCATCGGGAACAAAAGAAAAAATACCAAATTAGACCTCATCAAAATTAAACACTTTATGCATCAAAGGACACTATCAACGGAAGGAAAAGGCAACCTTCTGAGTAGGATAAAATATGGGTAAATCAGGTCTGAAATGGATTAGTATTCAGATTGTTTAAAGAATTCCTAAAATTCTGCAACAACAAAGAAAAGCCCAATTAAAAAACAGGCAAATGACTTGAATGGACATTTCTCCAAAGAAGATACACAAATGGCCCATAAACACATGAAAAGATGCTCAACATCACTAATCATTAGGGAAATGCAAATCACAGCCTCAATGAGATGCCCCTTCATACCCATTAGGATGGCTGTCATCATTAAAAAAATAAAAAGCAAAAACAAAAAAAACAGTGTTTCCGAGGATATGGGGAGATTGGAACTTTTGTGTCTGACTGGTGGGAATGTAAAATGATACAGCTGTTATGGAAAATAGTATGACAGTTTCCCCAAAAAAATATAAAATAGAATTACCGTATGATCCAGTAATTTCACTTTTGGATGTATACCCAAAAGAATTGAAAGCAGGGAACTTGGAAAGGTATTTGTACATCCATGTTCACAGTAGTCATAAAGTATAAACAATGCAAGCACCTATGAACAAATGCACAAATAAACTAAATGTGGTCTATACATGCAATGGACTATTCGGTCTTAAAAAGGAATGAAGTTCTTTTTTTTGAGACGGAGCCTCAAGCTATCCCCCTGGGTAGAGTGCCATGGCATCACAGCTCATAGCAACCTCCAGCTACTGGGCTCAAGCGAGTCTCCTGCCTCAGCCTCCCAAGTAGCTGGGACCACAGGCACCCGCCACAACGCTGGGCCATTTTTTGGTTGCAGCCATCATTGTTGTTTGGTGGGCCCGGGCTGGGGATTCGAACCCGCCACCCTAGATGTATGTGGCTGGCGCCTTAGCCAATTGAGCCACAGGCGCCGAGCCAAGAATGAAGTTCTGACACATGCTACAACAGGGCTGAACCTTGAGGACATTACGCTAAGTGAAATAAATCAGTCACAAAAGGACAGATAGTACATGATTCCACTTAGTGACATACCAAATTAATAGTCAAATTCACAGAGACAGAGAGTAGAATGGTAGCTGCCAGGAGCTGAGTGAAGGAGGAAACGGGGAGTTAATGTTTAATTAACACAGAGTTTCGGCTGGGCACCTGTGGCTCAAGTGGCTAAGGCGCCAGCCACATACACCTAAGGAGGCGGGTTCGAATCCAGCCCGGACCTGCCAAACAACAATAATGGCTGCAACCAAAAAATGGCCAGGCATTGTGGCGGGTGCCTGTGGTCCCAGCTACTTGGGAGGCGGAGGCAGGAGACTCGCTTGAGCCCAGGAGTTGGAGGTTGCTGTGAGCAGTGAAGCCATGG
>CAUYQV010111206.1:0-18334 GCA_963574575.1 Galagoides demidoff
TCCAACTCCTGGGCTCAAGCGAGTCTCCTGCCTCAGCCTCCCAAGTAGCTGGGACCACAGGCGCCCGCCACAACGCCCGGCCATTTTTTGGTTGCAGCCATCATTGTTGTTTGGTGGGCCCAGGCTGGGGATTCGAACCCGCCACCTTAGGTGTATGTGCCTGGTGCCTTAGCCGATTGAGCCAGGCGCCGAGCCGAACAGTAAGGAATTTCAGAGCCAGATGAGTCTGGAGTAAAACCCTGGCTCTACAAACTTGTAACAACTCCTAGTTTCTTTATTTGTAAATAGGAATAAAATACAACCCTTTTCTGAGTTAGCATAAGAGTTAGATTCACTAACAAAATGTAAGTAAAACGCCTAGCAAGATATCAGGTACAGCAGCTTCCCCCAACCTTTTGGTCACCAGGGACTTGTTTCATGGAAGACAATTTTTAGAAAAGCTGAGTTACCCGCATGCAGCTATGTATACGGCATAGAGAACAACAGCCTGAATTCGCTGCTGCCAAAGGAAAGTGTGTGGAGTATCCAAGGCTCTGAACTGTAGGTGTTAGGTGATCAGGGAGCTGCTGGCTTTGTTTATCTCCCAGTTTGGGTTATGTTTGTGGCTCTGGAAATAGAGAGCTTGCATCATCTCCCACGGCGAGTTCCACTCACCACCCTGGTCACCCTAAAACCCAAGTGCTGTTGCTTTTGAAACTTGCTTAGAGCTTTGTAAGAAAAAAAACTAGGCAAATACTGGTGAAGGGGCTGGACTTTGTGTGTGAGTGCAGTGGGAAGGGAAACCGCATAAGCAGATGGAGGACCCACCCTCAGCGTGGCCGTGGCTAAATAAGCTGTGTCCATTTCACAGGTAGAATTCCCCAAATTCTACCAACCTCTGGGATTTAGAGTAAGAATTTGGGAGAGATAAAGAAAGAAAGAATCACAGCATGAAGGAAATAAAAATCAGTTAATGATTTCTGACCTTTCATCCCAACCATTTCCTCATGGCAGTTGCTGCCTTCTCCTCAGCTGCCCACACCATGTCCACTGTGGGAGAAACAGAGACTTCCCGGCTGTGGACAGGTCATTATGATGTATGAGCAACTCAAAGTTCCATCCCACATCGTAGACCAGTTAATTCCATGTCTCTCAGCCCCATTACAGCCTCCGTTGCCAGTGTCTCAGGTCATCTCCCTCTCTCTTCTCTCGTGCCCTACTGCTCTGCTCTTCCTTTCAACCAAAGACATAAGCAACTGCTCACCTAACCTTTCTGTAGTTATTCTGAACTGGTACAGCTGACAAGGCCTCATCTAAGGGATTAGACACAGTGGGTTTTAGGAACCCTATACACATGGGTGATTTTTAAATGCTCTGCAGGTGATTCTAATGTGAAGCTAAGTGAAAATCATTACCCTCTTCACCTGTTAGTCCTGTCTTAAACTTGGTCCCCTGCCAAATACTGCTTTCTTCCAAGCTCTTTCACATTAAGACTCCTTCTTAGAAATCCTAAATGCTTCAGGACATGGGGGTGTCACTTGCCTTCTGGCTACTAAATGCTCCATGAACTTCCCCAAATAACCCATCTTTCCTTAGAGACCTGAGTGGCCTGACCCCTGCCCTTTCCCTTTGCTCAGCGCTCTTCCTTGTCCTCCTCCTGCATCTTCTGCCATCATGGTGGGGGCGCCTATGAATGTGGCTGCCACTCTGACTTCCTAGTTCTTTGCTCTTCATCATTAATTCCAATTATTCTCTTCCGTTCTTTTCTTCAGCATGACAACAATTTGAGCTTTGTCACTACCCTCAACTGCCCCATCTCAGAAAGTACATGTACCAGCATTCAACCTGCCAAGCATGATCTATCCTTCCCACTCTCACCGTGGATACCCCCAGTCTACACCCAGTGTTTGAGCCCAGTCTCTACACTGCTTCAATTTCTTCTGTCTCTTATCTTCGTCATAGTTTCACTTCATTCAACCTACGAGGCACGTTTCTTTATCAGCCATCTCACTCCCTTTCTGCTTGTTTGAATGCAACTGTCCTGCTAACCCTAGCTATAAATCAGGGCAGTTGCTCTGACTACTCCACTTCTAGCTCTTATGATATACACATTTATGCTATTTGATCTTGGTTTTGTGGTCACAAAAAGAATAAATTTATTTCTGGCCCTTCCCAATAGAATGTTCCACTAGCCACAGAAGTAAATATAAATATGATTGCTCTATCAGTCTTAAGAGGTAGTTGCAGTTATTATTCCCATTTTACAGATGAGGAAAAAAAATCTAGAGAGGCAAATAACTGATCCATATTCACATCAATAGTGAATGGCGAACCCTACATTTAAACCACTTTCCAGGCTGTATTTCCAAGGGCATATATCCAAGTTTATTAGACAAAATGTGGTTTATTTATTTATTTATTGAAACAAAGTCTCACTATGTTGCCCTCAGTTGAGTGCCATGGCATCACAGCTCACAGCAACCTCAAACTCTTAGGCTTACGTGATTCTCTTGCTTCACCCTCCCAAGTAACTGGGACTATAAGTGCCCATCACAACACCTGGCTATTTTTTGGTTGCAGTTGTCATTGGTGTTTAGCAGGCCAGGGCTTGGCTCAAACCTGCTAGCTTTGGTGCAAATGAATGGCGCCCTACTCACTGAGCTATGGGCGCCAAAGCCCAAAATGTGGTTTATTAAAATAGAAGAAATAGGAGAAAATAATATTGTTTTCAATTGCAGCAGTAATTAGAGGGGAAAAGGACCAGATTTTTTTCCTTGAGGAATGATACTAAAAATCAGGTTTAACATAAATAAATAAATAAATAAATAAACTATTTTGCATTTGACTTTTGTGACGGAGTTCTTGAGCTGCTGGGCTAGAGTGCCTCACTATAGGCTATCAAAATTATTTTTGAAGAGGTGCAAACAATGAAGTTTATATTTAAGTTTTCCCTCTCTGTTCAATCAGTCACATAAAAAATATGATTTGGTTAGGTGTTATACTGCAAAATTACTCATTGAGTAAACTAATCAATACTTTCTGTTTAAATCAAATATACAATGTTAGTAAAGTTTATAGATAATCTCTTCTAGTCGTCTCTCTTTTCCTAGCTTATTGAACTCTAGGGGCAGAACTTCCCCCATCTACTTGAAAATTACTCAAATGCTTACTTTCTGTAGAACTTGGGGGCAGTCTTGTAGATATTTTAAGAACTAGTCTTTAATGTCAAAATCATAGGTAGCAGATTCAGGTACACCCAACGAACTAAGGATGGGTTACACGGTTTCGAAACTAGTTCAGTGACCACTACATTGGTTTCTCCCAAAATAAAAGGACTGTATCTCTAAACCTATGCATGGAAATGGACAATCCTCTCCTGGCCTTTTGGCACTCCATCCATTTATCTGCAAGATTTGCCATCACCAACCCCTACTCATGCTCATGGTCACTCCATAGTCGTACCTTCTGAATTTGCAGACATACCAGCAATCATTCATGCTGTAAGAATCTGGTTAACAATCAAAGTAAGCTCTTAAAGAAAAGCTTTCCCCCTGCACTAGGGGTTAATATGAACAGCTATCAAAATCATGGGTGTGTGTGAAAGAAACCTGGCTTCTACATTCGTCCCCATCACATATGTGACGTAGAGCTCTCTTCGCTCTCTGCACTTCAGTAATCTCTCATCTTCACAATGGGAATAGAAATATTTTACCTATGAACCCACACCAGAATTTTTCCTTGAAATTCCTTTAAGAGATATAATTATGAATAACAGAATCCTATTCATAACTGTAGAATAAAGTCAATAAAAATGTTATCGACATTTTCAGCCACAAAAAAACATGAAGTTCATTTCCTCACAATCTCATTACTATCTAATCCAAGTTGATACAAATTGTAAATTTTCTAAAAACTGAACCGGATTCAAATTTTCCAACTCATCCTCATAATATTCATTAGTTCTTCCCACTTTTTCACAATTTTTAAAGATATTTTCCAAAATAATGAAAGCTAGATGGTTATAACTCCTTTGGGAGGTTAAATAATTGGGAAGGAAAGTGTGGGACATAAAAATAAAACCTCCGACCTTCAAATCAAATGTTCTTGATAGCTGCACAAGTTCAACTGTGTAGATTTAGTCCACATATTTTACATCTTATCAGTGCCAGCAACATATGGGTAGTGGATGATTTCTGCCCACACTTGGTGAGCAGCCTCCTCATAATTCCCCCAAGTTAATCATGACAAAAAGCAGTCTTCTCTTTTCCCTTTAAAGGCCTGAAGCAATTTGTTCAGCAACCACACTTCTGAAGTAGAGATAAAGAAAAGGAACATTGAAGGAGACAAAAAGAATCAAAAATGTGGAAGAATGCACATGGAATTAAAATGACCACGGTGAGGAATAACTGCTCGTGGATCATTTTACCTTATTATTCTGGAAATGCCTTTCTCGTCATAAGAGACAATTAAGGAGTTGAGATTTTAGGGGAACAAATCCTGACTCATGCCTCTGTGCTGAGTAACTTTTGACTCCAAATTCCAGTCAATATTTATACAATAATTACAAAATAAATTAATATAAGTCTCACACCCAGCAAATCATACACTTAATATGTGTGAAACTAAACAAAATTAGAAAAAAAAAAGGCAAAACTCTCAGGCATCCCATTCACAAGAGCAAGCTGCACTCAAAAGGAATCAAAATGTCAGGAATCAAGAATTTCTGTATTTCAAACATAATCCTCCTTACCTTCATCATACAGTAGCAACGATTTTCCTATTGATAGCCAGGAAAATATGCCCTGCCAGTGCAGTAATGCCCACATTTATCTGTAAATTTAATTTCATGAGTTGGGCAGTGTAGTCCGGGGGCAGTCACAGCTTGCAATTCAATGGAATTGCATCCCCTAGTAGAAGTATGGAATTATAAACTTTAATGAGCAGAGCTTAATGTTACAGGAATAGGAAGCAAAAATTTTGCAAGTAGATTTCTAGGATTAACAATAAAAAGAGTTTCTCTAATCTCTACCCTATAATTTACAGACCTATGAATTTTGGCTTGAAAGAGCACCAACTGCTGGGTTCTAATTTACCTGATGAGACATTGCTACAGCTCTACAAGGTAGTGTATTCTAGCTGATACCATAAGTAATCTTCAAAATGTTCTATCTTATCAAGTCATTTGATTCAGAGCCATTGTGCCACATGGTAATATCAGTGAACTCCACAAGCCTAGGCCCACTGTTGCATTCATTTGGTGTGAAGTGATTCCCTTGGTTATAGGCAATGCAGTTTGCATGCTGTGATGATGGATAAGGCAGTCTGAAAATCCATAGATAGTAGTTTTGGAGGAGGCATTACCAGCAGGGAAAACAACTCCAAAGGCAGTTGGGGTGATCAGACATGGCTTACCCAAGTTGGCCTCAATGAGAGAAAGTTTCTGTTGTCAAACCCATGGATAGACTCCTTCCACCATGACCTCTTTTTCCTAGGCTCAGTGGACAGCAACAGGAGTGGCCAAGAATGGAAAATCACTGCCTTCTACATAACGAGTCATCATATCTACCCAATCATCAAAATCCCCTTCTGCTGAGATCATCCTTTGCTGAGCATTCACATGGAACACAACTGCGTTCACATAATGTGCCCATCATATGAATAGAGACATCTATTCACCTAAAGCACACAACACCTCCCCTCCACCTACACCACAGGCCTCATAAACAGAACACCTGCATTGTAAGAGGGACTTACAGCTGAAAAGCATAGCAAGTCTCAGACTCTATTTCAAAAGGAATCTCTAGGAAAACACAAAGACAACAAGAAAGACGAGAACAAGAACACTAGAGGAAATTTGAGCTCCTGAGACCTACAGCTACAGCAAGTAGTAAACTCAGAATACCTTCCAGCCAGATAAACATAAAACCTCACGTTTATTGACCTCCGTTCATTTTCCCAATGTATCATGCCTAACTTTCAATAAAAACTACAAGGAGTGCTAAAAAAAAAGAAATCTGCAGTCTGACTAGGCAGAGCAACATCACAACCAGGCTCGGATATGGCAGATATTTTAGAATCATCAGACTGCGAATTGAAGACAAGTGTGATTAATAAGCTACTGGCTCTAATGGGCAAAGCGAACACATGCAAGAACAGATCAGTAAAGTAAGCAGAGATACGGCCAGTCTGAGAATTGAAAGGAAATGTCAGAAATCACAAATGCTGTAACAGAAATGAAGAATGCTTCGGATGCTGTCCTCAGTAAATAGGACGTGGTTGAAGATAGAATCTTTGACATTGAAGATATTTCAATAGAAACTTTCAAAACTGTAGAGCAAGGAAAAAATAATGAAGGAAAAAAATAGAACATGATAGTCTTCAACTTTGTGACAATTGTAGAGAACAACATATATGCCTGAAGGAGTATTGGAAGAAGAAAGAAACAGAAAAAAAAAATTAAAGTTATAATGGGTGAGAAATTTTCAAAATTAATGACAGATACCAAACCATAGACTCAGAATGCTCAGAAAGTCTACGCCTAGACATATAAATATTTAAACTACAGAAAGTTAAATACAAAGTGAAAATCTTGAAAGAAGCCAGAGGACCTTATTTTTAGATGAACGACAATAGTAATTACATCAAAATTCTCTTTAGAAACCATACAGAGAAGAGGAGTCCGGCGTGAAATATTGGGTATTATGGAGAAAAATGCCAACGTAGAATTCTGTATCTAGGAAAATCATCCTTCCAAGGTGAAGAAGAAATAAAAACTTTCTCAAAAAAAAATTTTGAGGAAATCTGTAACTAGTATACATGCTTTGCAATAACTCTTAAAATCTTCAGAAAGAATAAAATCAACACAAATCAGAAACTTAAATTTATGTAAAGAAGAAAAGGAATAAATGGAGGTATAATACAATCTTTTACCTTTCTTATCCTTAATGGTTCTGGGAGCAGTTTTTCATAATAATAAAAGCACAATATATTTAGTGACTATAGCTTATGGATAAGAAGAATGAATGACATATTATTAGGGACATAGGGAAAAATTGAGAATACACTGTTATAAAATGTCCAAAATATATGTCCAGTGTTATTTAAAAGTGACTTAGATTAGTTGAAGTGTGTATTGTAAATTCTAGGACAGCAACTTAAATTTTATATAATTTTTATAATAAAACGTTTAAATACAACTGACAGGCTAAGGGAGGAGTAAAAATAGAATGATGAAATTCTCAATTAAAGCTAGAAAAGGCATAAACATGGTAAAATAAAAAAATATATTTAAAAAGGGCAGCAAATAGCCCATAGTTACTAATATGTGGATGGTAGACATTAATGTTATTATAGCAATAAGAACTTCAAATGTGAATAATCTAAATACACCAATTAAAAGATAATTTTTGTCAATGGACAAAAAGCAAATCTCAACTATCTATCTATTGTCTTTTATAAACATATTTTAAATATAACAACACAGATTTAAAGTAAAGGTATAGTGAAAGACACACCATACTGATCTACTGAAAGCTAGAGAAGCTGTATTAATTTCAGACAGGCAAAATTCAGAGAATGAAAACGATCATGGATAAATAGGAGCATTGTAAAATAACCAAGAGGACAATTTTTCAAGAAGACAGAACAATCCCTAACATGTATGTCCCTAACAACAGAGTGACAAAATGCCTGAAGCTAAAACTAACAGAACTGCAAGGAGAAATAGATGAAGCCACCAGCATATTTCAAGCCTTAAACACCCTTCCATCGGTAATTGACATATGCAGCAGGGAGAATATCAGCAAAGACAGAGCTGAACTGAATAGCACCATCAATCAAATGGTTCAGACTGACATTTATAGAATGCTTCATCTGGCAGCAACAAAATACACATTCTCTTCAAGATTTCATGGAACATGTACCAATACAGGCCACATTCTGAGCTACACACAGTGCTTGCCCATAGGCAAATGTTTATTCACTCGACAACAAAGTCCCTACATAGGAAACTCAGGGGCTTGCCCACAGCCAGGCACATACTGCACTGATGGAACCTTTGGCTCGCTTGACAGGCTGGGCAGCCCTTTTGCTCCCTATCTCTCTAGATCTGAGCACCGTTGCACAAATCTATGAAACTGTTGGCAGGCTCAGCTAACAATGTATCCTGTAAAGGGGTCTTGGGCAGGTGCGGGGAGTTCCCAGGCAGGCCCAGGGAAAAAGGGCGGAGTTTAGGCTATGCTGAGGGAAGACTTGGAAAAACCCCTAGGGCTTTCACCTTTAGCTCCTGATGATCTAGGCAGAGGGGCATGCCAAGTCATCTAAAGATCTGGAATAGAGATTGGAAATCCCACCAAACCCTGAAGAATCCCACGTATCCTGGAATATCAAAAGGCCTTTGCTCAATAAGCCACTGGGAATCTCTTCATCCTGCCCTCACTGACCCCCAGAGCCAAGCAAGAACATAAAAGGTAGGGAATCAGAGAAAGTAGTCAGGCTGGTGAGAGATCAGGAAGCCTGTAGGCTAGATTTTTCAATTTGCATAGCTGCAGGAGGCTCTGGGTGAGGGGGCAGGCTGGGGTTGTGCTCCAAAATCCCAACAGGCAGATGGGCTAGATGAGGAGGTTGGACAGAGAGTGTGTGTGCCCTGTCATTGCACCATCCTCTGGTGGTAGAAGTCTATACATGCTCCATAGCAGTACTTTGAGGACAGAGCTACAGAATTCAGATGGTCATGATAGAAAGTCCACTAACCATCTTACATGAGAAGCTGATGTAGCTAAACATACAGGTTCTTCTGTGTGCATCAAGGCCAATATGGTCAGCCATCATGGTGCACAAAATTAAAATAATAGAAATCATATAGCATATGATAAGCTAGAATGAAACTAGAAATTAACAATAGAAATGTAGTTGTGAACTAGTCTAATTATTTGGGTATTAAATAATAGTCTTCAATACAATGCATACGTCAAAGAAGAAGTCTCAAGAAAATTTTTCCCAGAAGTGTATTAATGTACATAGTTACCATTCAATAAAAAAGAAAAAAGAAAATTTTTAAAATATTTAAAATAAATTAAAATCTAAATATAACTTATCAAAATTTGTGGGATACAACAAAAGCATTGCTTAGAGGTAAATGTATAGCTTTTAATTTATGTATGACTAAAGGAGAAAGATCTAAAATCAATAATATAGCTTTTTTCTTAGGAAACTAGAGAAGTGTAAGCAGATTCAATCCAAAGTAAGCACAAGAAAGGATATAATAACTAGAAATTACATAATAACTAGAAATAGAAAACATAGAAATAAATAAAATTGAAAATAGGAAATAGAGTACTAATATTAGAAATAAAAAGAGAGGTTACCCTACTGATTGCATAAGTAATAAACTAATAAAAGAATATTATAAGCAATTCTATAACCAGAAATATAACATAGATGAACTACACCAATTCCCTAAAAGCTACAAACTACCAAAACTCATGCAATGCAAAATAGATAATCTGAAAAGATTCAATCCCTTTTAGGAAGTGAATCAACCAGTAATAACTTGCCAAAAGAGAAAGCACCAGATCCAGATGGTTTTGCTAAAGAATGCTATCAAAAATTTCAGGAAGAAATGATACTGATCTTTCATAATTTCTTCCAGATAATAGAATAGAGGGGGGATATTTTCTGACTCATTTTATAAGTCTAGCGTTAGCCTAACACAAAAAGACAATATGAGAAAGGAAAGCTAGTAAGTTTCATAAGCATACATGGCAAAATTCTTAACCAAAGATTAGCTAATCTTTTAGCTAGTGTATAAAAATTATACCACTACCACGGAGGATTATTTACCACGACCAAGTAGGATTTATTCAAGTCTTGTTCAAAATTTAGAAATTATTTATTTAATATAACCGAGCACACCAACAGACTAATGGAAAATCACATGAACATATCAGTACAATAAAATTTTTTTTTTAATTCTACACAAATTAATGCTAAAAACAAACAAACAAAAACCAAAAACCTCTCAGCAATTTAGGAATAGACAGAAACTTTCTAAACCTGATAGAGACCATCTATAAGAAATCTCCAGCTAACATCAAGTTAATGGGGGAAATACTGGATGCTTTTTCTCTAAGATTAGGAGCAAGACAAGCCAGTCACATAACAGTCTCTGAAAGTCTTAGCTAAAGAGATAAGATAGGAAAAGAAATAAAAGGTACACAGATTGAAGAAAAAATACAGCTTTGTTCACATGACAAGAGGGTCTTTTTTGGAATACCCCTAAGAGGCTATAAAAAAAAAATCTGAAACTAATAAGCCTTCATAGCAAGGCTATTAGATACAATGTTTACATATACAAGTCAATGCCTCTTCTATATATCTATAATAAACAGATGAAATTTAAAACTAAAAATTATTTATAGTAGCACAAAAATTAAATACTTAAGTATAAATATAAAAACATGTACAAGATCCACATAAGGCAAACTACAGAAACCTGATGAAAAAATTTAAAAGAGATAAATAAATGGAGAGTTACTTCATGTTCATAGACAGGAAGACGATCGTGTTGTTAAGATGTCACTTCTTCCCAAATTGATTTATAGAATCATTGCAGTCTTGGTCAAAATTCCAGCAAGTTATTTTGTGGAGAAAAAAAAATGATTCTAATGTTTATAAGGAAAGACAAAAGATATAGAATTGTCAACATGATTCTGAAATGGAACAAAGTTCGATGAATGTCCCTACCCGATGTCAAGACTTATTGCAGTAACTGAGACAGTGTAAAATTGGCAAAAGACAAATAAATCCACGGGGAAAATAGTGAACCCCAAAATAGCCCCACAAAAATACAGGTAACTGATCTCAGACAAAAGAGCAAAGGCAATTCAATGGATAATAGATAGTCTTTCAAAAATAAAGCTGGAAGGAATGGACATTTGCATGCAAAAAAAAAAAAGAATCTAAATATGAACCTCAAATCATTACAAAAATTAACTCTGTATGGGTCGCAGACATAAATATAAAATGCAACAGTACAAAATTCCTGGAAGATAGCATAGGAGACAATTCAGATAATTTGGGGTTTGGAGATGACTTTTTAAATACAACACTAAAACCACAATCCATGAAAGAAAACACTGATAAGTTGAACTTCATTAAAAACTTCTTCTCTGTGAAAGGCACTGTTAAAGAGAAGGAAGAAAGAGCAATAGACTGCGTGAAAATATCTGCAAATCACATAGTTGAAAAAAAAATCATCTTTAAAATATTTGAAGACCTTTTGAAACTCAATTTAAAAAGAACCAAATAACCCAATTAAAAGTGGCAAAACCTCTGAACATACGCCTCAAGCAGAGGAAGAAGTTCTCTAGATGGAAAACAAGCACGCGAAAAGATGCTCATATCACGTGACACGCGCAAATGTCAAATGAAACCAAAGCAGAGATGCCATTGCACACCTATTAGAATACCTAAATTCCATAACACTGACAAGGTGAATGCTGGTGGGAATGCAAATAAAAAAATAAAATAAAAACAGGAATTCTCCTTCATTGTTGCCAGGAGTGCAAAATGGTATGGCCACTTTGGCAGGCAATTTGGCAATTTTTTTCAAAGCAAAACATACAGCGTATCTTACAATCCAGCAATCACGCTTCTAGATGTTTACTCAAATGAGTTGAAAACGTGTTTTATAGCAGTTTTATACCTAATGCTAAAATATTGGAAGCAATCACAATACCATTCAAAAAGTGCATGAATAACATAGTCGGGTCCATACAATGGATATTACTCAGCTAGGAAAAGAAATGAGCCATCCAGACATGAAAGGACAGAGAGAAATCTTAAATACACATTGCTAAGTGAAAGAAGCAAGTCTGAAGAGGTTGCACACCTTGCGATTCCAACTATGCTCCATTCTAGAAATGACTAAACTATGGAGACAGTGAAAAGATCAGTGGTTGCCATGATTCTGGGGAGGGAAGAGAGCAGGATGAACAAGTAATTCCCAGATTTTTAGAAAGCAGGGAAACTTCCCTTTACAATACTGTCACGGTGAATACATGCCGTTATACATCTGTCAGAACCCGTAAAATATCCAACACGAAAAGTGAGTTTTAACATAAACTGTAGACCTTAGTTGATAATAATACATCAACACTGGCTCATCAGTTACACCAAATGTACTACAGTAAGTTGTTAATGATGGTAATCATTAGAGGGATAGATAAGACATGTATGGAAATCCTCTTAACTTTCCTTGCAATTTCTCTGTAAACTTACCACTGCTAAAACAATGAAACCTACCAACAAAATTTTTAAGATCTGTTAAAGATGGCTCTGACCACTTATTCAGAACTCGCAGAATTACTTAAAGTATTCAAATTCATAAGAGCTAAAAGTTATCATTTAATCAGGTGTTGGAGAATTGATATATACATGCAGCCGTCATCTTCTTCAGGGTTCTTAACTGATCTCTTCTTGACATATGTATCACAAAATGTAAAGAAAAAGACAATACGTGATAGCAAATAACTCACAAGAACAAATTTTTAAAAATGCTAAACCTGAGTAACAACAGCATAACACACCATCTGAGATAAACAAACCAGGACTGGTATAAATCAGAAACATATTTGGTTATGTGTGTCCCTGCTTTCATGAGGAAAGAAAGTAGAAATCCTTTAAGTCGGGGCTAACTGTAACAACAGAGGTATTTGAGAATTTCTGCGCTAATCTTTCTAGTCCATTTTCATTATTCTGAGAGCAGACCATAGAACTTCATAAACATAAAGATTGCCAAGGGCAATAATGCTGAGCCACGGATAAGAACTCCGGCCAAATCTCTCAGAAGGCTTTCATTACAGGAAGGGATAATTCCATATAACATCCCTAATTACTTTTTTTCATAGAAGCACATCTTACATTAAAAATAATCACATGGGATTCATATCTGGTATTTTTCCAAGGAGGCATATGAAGAATCTAGGAAATTTGCCACTGTCTACAGAATAATATCAGAGAGATATTATTGATCATGGAAGTTCCAAGAGACAACATAGTTGAAAATGTACAGCGTGACAAAGATCACCTCACCAAGGTGCTCACTCGCTCGGTATCATTTGACGATGTGAAAATGCGTATTCCCAGGATGATCTTTACAGATTCTGATTCAGTGGGTCTGGGAGAGGGCCCCATTCATTGCGGTAATTCCTTTTTTCTTTTTTTTTAGAGATTCATTTTATCACCCTCGGTAGAGTGCAAAGGCATCACAGCTCACAGCAACCTCCAAATCCTGGGCTTAGGCGATTCTCTTGCCTCAGCCTCCCAAATAGCTGGGATTACAGCTGCCCGCCAAAACACCTGTCTATTTTTATTGTTGCCGTTTGGCTGGGGCTAGGTTTGAACCTGCCACCCTTGGTACATGGGGCCGGCTGACCCACAGGCACTGCCCTCATTGTGGTAATCACTTTTTTTTATTTCTTTTTCATTGTAATTCTAATGCAAGGAGCTCGTAAAACACATTTCTAGAAATACAGATTTAGATTGATAGAGGTGGAAATGTTCTCAATCCTGACCTCAGCTGTGTTTTTTTTTTTTTTTTTTGTATGTAAGATGCAAACTAAAATGAAACTACTCTATGCTACTTAGAAATCAATAACAATCCTCCTGGACCAGAGCAGATAGCAGCACTCCCTGGAAGATGTTCAAGTCTAGCATCCATCTCCGATCTCCCTCAACCTCATCCCACCTTCCTGGCTCCAGAGCCACCCTGGCAAAAGTGGGAGGCAGGCAGGACTACGTTATTTCCCACCTGACTTCTCAGGCTAATGTTCCCCACAAACACATCAGCTTAAAGTTTTATACCTAATGCTAAAATATTGGGAGCAATCACAATACCCTTCAAAAGTGTATGAATAACATAGTTGTGTCCATACAGTGGATATTACTCAGCCAGGGGAAGAAAGGAGCCATCCAGATATGAAAAGATAGAGAGAAATCAAATACACTTTGCTATGTGAAAGAAGCAAGTCTGAAGAGGTTGCACGCTTTGTGATTCCAACTATGCTCCATTCTAGAAAAGACACAACTATGGAGACAGAGAAAAGATCAGTGGTTGCCATGATTCTGGGGAGGGAAGAGGGGGGGGATGAACAGGTAATTCCCAGATTTTTAGAAAGCAGAGAAACTTACTGCTTTCAGTAATTAACTCCAAAGCAATTTTTGAAAAATCTCTCTTCTCTGCCACCTTTCTGGTAGCTCATGGCTCCTTCTACCCTGAAAAACATCAAATGGAAACAAGAAACATCAATGCATTATAATTATTTTGTCTTCATTTTGTAAATCAGCTACAGACCTATGATCGCACAGATTTCCCTCTCACATGAAGGCTTTGCAGACCAGAGATGATTTCATGTACACCCCAACAGCAATTTAACACAGGCAAAGTGATGGAAGGAATGATGTTGACACCCTCCAGATCAACTCATTTCTTCTCTTCCAGAAGGTGTGCCCAACTGATCCTTGGGGTTGGAAAGTGCTCTTTATCCTGAACACCTTTGAGAATCTACCCGGACCTCAACTCCACCTGCATTTAACCTCATGACTGGCAGGTTAAATGTCTGATAAAGTACCTAGAACAGCAGTCGTAGAATTTCTTTCTGATTGTTTTATAACATTTATCCTCTTTTGGCATTTTTTTACTGAATGTTAATTGCTCCCACTTATAGAGAAATTGAGGCCAAGAATTCAGACAGGCTAGTTTTGCTCCAGCAAAGCCCTAATTCAAACAAATTTCATTCCAGTGATAAATTTGTTCAGGAGACAACAACAGAAGAATCGTCTGTCTTCTGAAGAGAAGTACAAAGCAGCCCTGTTTTCCTTTCTCTGAGGGCAGCTCACAACATTCAGTAAACAAAATGCCTGCCAGGGGGCAGCAGAATGCAATGCTTCATCCCCAGGGGATTGCAGAGGGTTTTTATGAAAGCTACTAGCATATTATGATAATTAACTTGAAATTAAACCTCCTGATTATCATGTTACACTACATTTAGAAGTAAAGGTCGGAGTGGTTTTTAAAATCAAATCATATGAAGGACTAGCATAAACTAAAACTACATTTTCTGACATAGAAATCACAGAGAAATCCTAATGGATTGATGTTGCTTACATCATTTGCTACCTAATTCTGTCCTTGATAACTTCCCCAAGTTTTCCTGTTCCATTGAACCATTTGTAGGCAGTCCTACTGCTGTATGCGAGCAAAATAAGGTATTTTTAAAACTTAAGAATACTTGGCTATGTTCTCAGAAACGTGACTCATCTTGAAAGAAGTTAAAAATTGTTATTTTTGTTGCTTATGACAGAAAAACATATATATAATTTCATAATAAGCTGTCTTCTGGCAAATTGTTTCTGAAAAGGACTTTAAGAAAATACAAATTACAGACCTGCATTGTAGCAGGCCAGACTGCGAGGAGGAAGGAGGCACGGAGGGATAGAGGAGCCATATTGAGTCCCTCCAAAATCTTATTATTAGAAGTCTAAGTAATATTTGCCCAGAATTCCTGGAAGGAGTGCTTTTAAGAGGACCCTTTCCCTGCCTGTATATTGTCTTTTATAATACGCATTTAAAGATAGAACTTAGGATGGCCCTTCGGGGAAGTCCAGAGGTTCAAGATGATGCCCCCAATTTTATAAAGGACGCCTTCAGATTTACCTCTTTGTAAGTAATTAGTTTTAATCTGCTTGAAAGCACTATTTATTTTTTTTACAGTGTTCTCCTCTGAGTAGGTTCCTTTAATGAAATGGTTTCCAGGGACTTCTGGTTACAGTTACAAAATAAATTAATCCTTAAAGGCCATAAAACCACAGAGACAAAATTAACAGAAGTGGAATTAACTGCAACAGAATTCTGGAGACTGGAAAGCAGATGGATTGGGGTAACTGCTTAGAAAACTTGAGATGAATCCTCAGCTTCAGATGTAGAAGTTGTGCAGCAAGAGGATTTAACTATAGAACATCCAAATGGTTCAGACGTTGGTGGCTGTGAGGGTGAAGTATGGCTAAAAAGCAGGGCGTTGCTCAAATGCCACAGTAAGAGCAGTTAGACCTTGAAGTCCCCACCCTCCCTCTGCACAGCTACAACACTGCCCCTGCCTGACTCCACTACAAAATTAGAGTTTTATTCTTTGGAAAGCAAAGAAACAGAAGTCTTGTGAACAGGGATGTTTCTGAAATCTCTTGCTGTGCAAGCTAATCCCTGACTGGGCTCAGCTGGGCAGATCTCGCCAGCATTCTCCAATGTGGTTCCATTCAAGTGCTGTCAGGGTTGAAGTCTCTGGGGGTCTAAGACAAATTCTTCACTCCTAGGGCTAGATCTTCAGCCAGGGTGGTTGGACGAGCCAGGGACTGGCCAGCTTTTATTCCTTCCATGCAGACTCCCTGTGGCAGGTTTGGCGTCATCACAGCTTGGCACTTTCAGGGTAGCTGAAGTTATTCCATGGAAGTTGGCTGCTTCTAAAGCAAACATTCCAAGAGCCCAGGTGGAAGCCACAGAGAGTGTATGGCACAGAGCTGGAAGTCAGGCAGCATCATTTCCGCCATGTTATATTGGTCAGAAAATGGTTAAGATCCACACAGATTTAAGATGAGTGGAGTACACACAGAGATGTGGATTTAGTGGGGAGCAGGAGGATTTGGGGAAACTTACTACCACAAGGAAATACCAGGTACACTGAGAACAGGAGGGCTGAAAACTGAGAAAAGGAATGAAATATTAATCCTTCTCTCCGTTTCTTTACTAGACATTCAGAATTCAGGCATCTAGGCTTCTACCATCAAGGTAAGAAATCTGAAGATTTTTTCCTAGAGAAGAAAATACTGATATATTGGAAGTAGCCCTTCCCGCAAAAATGACCCTAGTGAATAACCCATCCAGGTCATCTAAGATTGGAGTGAACCATTCACCAATCCCTTATTAAGCCCCACACCTAAGTTACAAAAGCAGACACCAAAACAAAGAAACAAAAAAAGAAGTGTGTAAACAAGCAAGGAGGGGAGAGAAAATAGCAAGTGATTCCACGAATTCCACTGGGGAGAAAAAGCAGTATCATATGACCTGGAAATAAAAGCAGGAAACTTTAAAAAGAAATATATTCAGATAATATAAAAGAGATCTTGAAATTATATGCAAAACCATAGTCTGGGGAAATAGGTGGAGTATTAAGGGTTAGTATATGATAGAAAAAAATATGAAAAATTAAAATACTGGAAAATAATTTAAGATAGATAAAAAAGAAGAAAAGTTAATAACATTAGAAGTTCATTTCACAAGCTCCATGATCCCAGCAACAAGAGTTCCATAGAAAATAGAACAAAAAACAGGTAGAAAAATGGATGAAGAAACAATTTAAAGATATTTCCAGGACAAAAATAATTGAATTCTACCTCTGAAGGGCCTGTTACATGTGTTACATTTCGTTCCCCCCAATGATGTCCTAATGCCCAGTAACTCAGAATGTGGTTTTATTTGGAGATACCATCCTTGCAGGTGTAATCAAGTTAAAATGAGGTCACTTATCCTCACCAGTTCAACGTGACTCGTGGTGTCCTTCCAAAAAAAGAGAAGTTTGAACACAGATCCGGAGGCACTCAGAGAGAGGGCCAGATGAAGATGAAGACAGAGATGGGAGATGGGATAAAGCACCTACATGCCAGGGAACGCCAACGATTGCCAGCAAGCCCCAGAAGCCAGGCAGGAGGCATGAAACAGATTCTCTCTCCCAGTTCTCGGAAGGAACCAGCTATGCCAACCTCAGTCTCAGACTTCCAGTCTTCAGAGCTCTGAGAAATTTCTGCTGCTTTAGCCACTCAGTTTGTGGTGCTTTGTTACAGTAGACCTAGGAAACTAACATGAGGCCCACCAATTATCCAATGATATAGATGAAAATAGATCCACAGCAAAGCCCATGACAGTGGAATTGTGCCATCTGGAGCAAACACAGAAGATTTTAAAAGCTTCTGGAGAGAAGGGTGTAAGAGAACTTGGTTTTATCTGAAGGATTAATGATCACAATAAACTGAGGAGGGGAAGGAGAAGATTAATTGGAATTTCATACTTATGACAGATGATAGTGGATGAATGAATAATCATTTATGAAAGAAAATAGTAACTTTTAAGGACATTAAAAAAAAAGTTGTGTAAGAATGAAAATGAAATGGGTGGAGAGGGGGGAGGGAGAAGGGTAGGGGAATGGGTGGAGGGAGGGGGATTGGAGGGACCATTTTTGAGATATATCTTACAGGGGTACAAGTGAAACTCTCTAAGAGTAGAACCAGAATGTTTTAAAATTATAAC
>CAUYQV010111212.1:0-12770 GCA_963574575.1 Galagoides demidoff
TGTTTCAGCGAAAAAATTCATGTTCTCTGCCCCAGTGGAATTTACAATGTGGTACACATAGAGTAGTGCATAAACAAGCATGGTCTGCCCTCATTATGCCCAGAGCCCATAATTGCTAATTCATCCACTTGCTAATAGACAGTCATTGACCAAAATCCATCCTCACAGTGCTTTCATGGTCATTCACAGACAAGTGCACAGCAGAAGCTGAGAAAATATGAGTCACCCAAGGCACACATTCCCAGCTGAGGTTGAACAAGGTGACACTCTGCCTCCTTGTTTCAACTTGCATCCTATAAATAAGTATCCTTTACAGGGATTTTAGTGCCATGCTTTTCACAACTTTGTGCTTTTTTGCTAATGATTTTCGTTGTTTAAAATGCCCCCCCAAGCATAATGCTAAAGTGTTGTCTGGTATTCTTAAAAGCAGGTAAATTGTGCCGTGTTGTAGACAGAAAATACATGCATTTGATCAGCTCCTTTTAGGCATAAATTATTGTGCTGCTGACCATGAGTTAAATATTAATGAAGTTAAAACATACATTAAATAAGTGATCTTTCAGTCACTAGAACTAACTCAGAGTTTGTAGAGACTTTGTAAAAGATGACGACCTCAAGTAATGAGAACTGACTGAATAATCACACACTGTGCTACATTCATTATTGCTAGAAATGAAAGAGAATAGGGTGATATTTTAGAAAATAATTATAGAGGAAGAAACTCTTTTTGGATTGGAGATAAGGGGGACTTCTCTAAGAAATTTTCCAAAGGTGGAATGGAAACCTAAATTATAAGAGAAAAAATAAGAACAGACCATTACTGTGGAAATGAGACAATAAAACTGTGATTCCTGAATAATACTTGACCATTAATAAAAATGCTCTAATCAAGAACTAAGGGGGCATTTACCAGCTAGAAGTCAGATGAGGATTTCACTTCTATATTTAACCAATAGATTTTTAGGGATTCTTTTGTTATTTGAGTACAGCTCAATCTCGCCTTCCCCACCCCATCCTACCCACCTCCAGTCAGTCACTCTAATTCAATCCATATTACGTAACTCATAGAGTGGAAAATGGGACCTAGGGGAAGAAGTTGACATTTTCCAACATCCAGCACTCAGGGAGTGATTCTGCCAGAGTTCAGATGGGACAATGACTGAATCAGGACCCTATGAGTGGGTCTTGAGCTTTATTGGCATATCCAAAAATACCACATCATGAAGCACTCTTGAGGCCTGATATTTCCTGATATCCATCCAAAGAAACAAGTTTCAAAATATATTTTCAGAAAAATGCTGACCAAAAGGAAATTAAAATGGGCTACTGCAGGCAGACTAAAAGGGGAAAAAAGAAATCTAAAGATTTCAGGAGCCCAGCAGAGAATTGAACTAGTAGAGTTTACATTCAGATGGAAGTAATAGGGGAATTTTCTCAATCCTTTCATCATTTCATCACAATATAAGGGTTGGTACAGACACCAAGTGGTAGCTAATTAAGTTACCTGTAGCCCCAAATTGCCTGCCAACAAATTAAAGTAATTCACACTAAAGGAGATTGTCTTTTAAAGTTATTAAGGCAAATAGAAATTCCAACCATTACATTATGTGTAAATAATCTAACAGAGTAGATATCATCTTGATGAGAATTCTACTGATTATAAATAAATGTATTTACTAATTATTAAAATGCAAATCTGCAAAAACAGAGTCGATTTAATGGCTCTTTAGTCATTTTGGGGGGACTGAACTGTGGTTAAAATTAGTCCTCTTATTTTTATTTTTGCATTAACTTTGATGGGTTCAGCAAGAAAGGCTAAACCTAGATCTCACCCACAGAGATCTCTAGACAGACAGCACTGCTGCTACTCATGAAACGTGGGCCAGAGATTCATTCTGCGTGGGTTCCAACCCTGGTTTAAGAATTTACCAGTGCCCGTGGCTCAAAGGAATAGGGTGCCGGCCCCATATGCCAGAGGTGGTGGGTTCAAACCCAGCCCCAGCCAAAAACAGCAAAAAAAAAGAATTTACTAACTGGTGACCTTGTAAATCTGACCCATAAAACATCTAAAACCAAACACTGTTAAGTACTAAATAAATATCAGCCATTACTAGTATTTACTTTGAAGGCTTTTGCCCAAAACACCATTAGGAAAATATAATTAAAAATACAACCTTCTCCTAAACAGGAAACTTCTCCACAAAATAGAAGAGAAAAATCAATTTCATTAATGAAAAAGCATTCAACAAGAATGTGATGGTTATCCTAGGCAATCCTCTAAGGGACCGCAAAGGCAGGAAGCAATCTGTATACAGGTCATACTGATTTTCAACATGGACCATAACTAGTCTACATGTGAGAGGATTTGACAACCAGATTGTCACCCGTAGTTCATTCTAAATTTGTCTGGCAATGGGGGAGACCAGTTGTATTTGCCAATTGGCTTTTTACAAAAGAACATCAAGCTTCTCTGTCTTTATGATGAGGCAGTTTACATCTCGAACCACCTTGCCTAAGTTAGGCTCCTACCCTCTCCCAGAAACTGAAAGATAGGGGCGTTCTCTCCCCTGATGTTTGCATTTCAAAGTGATGGCCCCCAGATGCTGGGAAAAGGTCTTCCTTAGTTGTCAGAGACTTATTGAGCTTTTTAGAAAAATAATTTACATACGTTTCAAAGGGAAAGAGAAGAACCTTATGATTATAAGTTTTCTAAAGTAAATGTGTTAGGAAAAGGAGAAGAGGCTCTTCCCTTATTTCCCATAGGGAGACTTAAGCCTCTTATTTGAAATTTGTATTTGCTCTTATAGTCTCAGTATCCATAAGGAAACTTAACGTTAATTCTTATTTAAAAATTTATTTGCAATTTATGTTTGTTCTTAAAGTCTCTCAATATCCATAAGGAAACCTCACTCAAATTCTTATTTACACAGTAGTTCTATAATATTACTACTTATAGTAGTAGTAGTGATCTACTACTTACTACTAAAGATCTATAAGATCTTTAGAAAGATTCTTCTTTCTAAAAGATTTAAATTCAGTTTATCTTCACATTGTTCATCATAAAAGGCCCAATTGCTACTCTAAAGGTGGGATAAGTGGCATATACTACTCAATTCAATTTAGTTATAGAATAACTACAATTTCCACTGCATGGCTTCCTACAGAAAAGAGATGCTTTCATGGTTATTTTTCCCCTTATTTTTCAGCTGCACACTGGCCTCGTGGGCCTGGTAGGATGAGGGGTGAAGGTAAAGAGATAAGGTTCTGAGCAGGCACTGTCCTCCTTTCTGCATTTCTAGAGGATACTCCTCAAGTATGTGTGGCATGCCATTTCAAAATCAACAAGACAAAGCAGCCAAACCTTTTAGTCCCTCTCTGCACCATGCTTTGGACTGTCCACTCATGTCTGTAAGTTTATAACTACACGCACAGAGAGACTCACGCAGAGGCATGTACGTGCCCCACAGTCATACACAGCTCCTACAGCCAACCTGCTGCCTAGAACAAACTATTAGAATTCATGATTTTAAAGTAGAAGAGAATAAATTTTTCAAAAAATAATTTGTATAAAAATCATTTATAATCTATTTTCCTGCTTTCTTCAACTGACTTAATGAAAGCTATAGTTATATGAAACTAGTACTGCCGTAGTCATGTTAACTGAAAGAATTTACCAAGGTTCATAATCTGGATAAGCTAGCTTTATTTCGCACTCATAAAAGGTTATAGCCCATGGGTGGCCTTTCTGGGAGACTGGAAAGCAGAGCCCCCAGCCACAGGGCAGGAATACGTGCTGCCCCAGAGGGTGAATGGGAACAGGATTTTTGCTGAGGGGGATGGTCAAATATACATAGCAAGTTATAGAAGGTGTCATTAATAATTATGAAAAGAGAAACACGTGCCTATGAAGTTCTGCTTTATTTACCCCTTTATGGGGTCCACTCACTTCGGGGGAAGGTTTGCTTAGGATTTTACTTCTGGTTGGTAATTGTCAGCACTAGAATGTGACTTTAGGCAGGAGACCATTATAAGCAAATAATATAGGGGTTCTCAACCTGTGGGTCACGACCCACGGGAACTGTATTAAAGGGCCATAGCATAAGGAAGATTGAGAATCACTGGACCCAACACTGATGTGGATACATTGGAAAGTATGTTGGGAACTGCTTCCCTCATCTCAGCCTGGCAATTGGCCTAAAATTCCATCATGGGAACCCTATAAAGTTCTGCAAATATCAGTTACAATGTATAGGCCTCCGAAAGCATAGGGAAACTTTTGAGAGGTGAATGTGCCCAAGATTGAAATTTGACACACAGGATTTATGTCTGAAGGACAATTCCAGGATATGAGACAACATGTGTGCTATCTAGAACATATGAGTGAAGTACTTCTAGAAAGAAGGGGGTTTCTGAATAAAAGAGAAGACAGTGGCCCAGCTCAACTTTGCCATCCATATTATTTTGTCCTTATGAACAAGGTAATTCAGAACACAACATGAAAGAAAGTCCCTGTCCTAACAGTCACACAGCCAGATGTGGGGGCCCTGAAAACACTCAAATACAACTCAGGTGAGAAAATCACTTTCACCATAATAAAGGATTATTACAGCATTCAGTCTATAAACAGACATGTACACAGGCCACATTTTATCTTTTTAAAGGTATATTTCCGTAGCCTTCTCACAGATTTACCAATTAAAGAAAGTCAATAGTGTCTGCATTGAAGGATTGGGAAGACACATGTATACTAAAAAAAAAAAAATATATATATATATATATATGTATATATATATTTCCTTGAGTTTCATTTTGAACAGAAAATTATAAACATATATTTTGAAAAAAGGTAAAATCGTGATTCTCATACAAATATAAGATGAACATACATCAGTGATTTTTTTTCTGGTCCATAATCAGTAAGAGAAGTGATAAGATGTAAAAAAACAAATTTAAGAACTTGTTTAAAAGACAATTTCAAAGAAGCGCTTCCTGTGGGCAATCAGAAAGACTGTAATAAACTTACTAATCTACACAAAACTCAGGCATTTCCACAGAAGCAAGGCAGAGAGGGAATCACATCTTCACTGAGCAAAATTCATTTGTGTTTAATTGGACAAGAATAATTTGTATTACTATCAATTCTCCAACATGCACAAAGTTGTAAAATAGTTCACTCAGAAAACATGAAAAGCACAGAGCCCTAGAGAATCAGATAACTCAGAAGAGTGTGTAAGACAATGTCTGATACTTTACTGAAAACACTCGCCAGTAATTTGTTTGCCCATTCTAGGGGCTTACACAATTTTTTCTGACATAAATAAGGGCTACACGTCTCATTAGTCTTGGCCACAGTCACCAAGGCTTTGAAAAACACCAGCACATTCACTTCTAATGGGCAGCTTTAGGCTAATTATCTCTAACTTCTTTTAATTTCCTCAATGCCATTTTGCTCAAATAGAGATCATAGGGCTTGAGTTCCAGAAGCTTCATTTCTGAGACAGGCTAAGAAAACTCAGGGAAAGCTACTTTAAAAGACAAAGAAAGTGAATTATCAAGGTTGAATTGCTGGTCACTTTTCACACATGGAATTTATTATAGAAACATGAACTTAGACTAATCTTTGAGCTATATATAAATAGAAACCATCCTAAAACATGTTATCCCTTTGCTCCTTATGTAAAAACATATTTGGGCTTGGCAACCATATATTTGTCCAAATACAAACTCAGAAATGCAAGAACACAAAGCAGAAGCAAACTAAATACACATTTTCAAATGACACTGCCCCATTATCCAATACTTTCTTACTTAATCTTTTCCCATTTGAACCATTTCCAGAACAGCGCAAGGGATGATGTTATAGGTTAAACAACGGGTTTTTTTCTCCAAAATTTATGTTGAAACTTAATCTTCAATGCAACAGAAATAAAAGAGTAGCAGCATTTAGAAAGGCTTGGGTGGAAGCCTTTCTCCCATGATGTGGGTGTTACTAGCATGTTACTAGCATGCTTATATAAGGGCTGGAGGTTAAATGGAGTGTTCTCTTGACCTTTCACCTTTCACCACTTGAGGACACAGCAACAGGGTATCACCTGGGAAGCAGAAAGCACCCTTACCAGACATGAACGCCAGCACCTTCATCTTGGACTTGCCAGCCTCCAAAACTATCAGAAATAATTTTCTATTCTTCATAAATTACTCAGTCTGCTGTATTTTGTTATAGCCAATGAAAAACTAAAGTAGATGATTATCCGTACTTCTTTGATTAAATTAAGAATTTCCTTAATCTTGTTTTATTTATACAAAGACATTCAAATCCATTCCCCCTTGAGCCAAATGCCCTCTTGAGAATTAGGGCATATAGAATGACCTAAGCCTTTCCCTCCAAGGAATTGGAGTGAGGCAAGGCAGAGGTAGCTGCTGCAAAAGATTCACCTATAAAGAAATGTTAGACATGACAGAAGGGGAATTTAAAATATGGATGGCAACAACAACGAAGAAAATTGCTGAGAAAGTGGAAAATAACCAAAAGGAAATCCAAAAACAGAATCAAATAAGAGATGAATGATATGAAGAATACAGGAAGAATACAGTGGAGTAGGCGTCCTCAAACTATGGCCTGCGGGCCACATGCAGCCCACCTAGGACATTTACCTGGCCCACTGGGTGTTTTTGCCGCTGCTGCCTGTCCTGCTTAGCAGCCAACTTGTCCCACCCAGCCCTCCAACGGTCTGAGGGACAGTGAACTGGCCCTCTGTTTAGAAAGTCTGAGGACCCCTGCAGTGTAGTGTAAGGAATTGAAGCAGTCAATTAGGGAACTTAAAGATGCAACAGAAAGTATCAATAACAGATTAGACCATGCAGAAGAAAGAATCTCAGAGGTAGAGGATAAAGCTCTTGAGCTACCACAGGCAGTTAAAGAGACAGAAAAAAACACACAAGGTGAGCAGTAGGGGAAGGAGGGAGAAGGTAAAAGGGAGGTAGAAGGAGGGTAGGGGGTCACAGTATATGGCACACCAGTTGGAGCCGGGACACAATTATTAAGAGGGATTTTAACAAATGCAATCAATGCAACCTAATTCTTTGTACCCTCAATGAATCCCAAACAATAAAAAAAAAAAAAAGTGGTTAAGATGGTAAAAAATAAATAAATAAATAAATAAATAATACTCCTTTAAATATTTTGTAATGCTTTCAGAAATGTAGCTTAACAATTCAAGGAGTGTTTTGCCAATTGAAGGCGATAATCTTCTCAGGGAAATGCATTTAGAATGCCATTTATTTACTCAAATGCTTGTGTGTATATACAAAGCTTAATATAAATGTCATAGAGCATAAATCACATATGACATAGCTAATACTTCATATAATTTAGACAGTAATTCCAAATTAATTCCAGGTATAAATAACTATTTGAGCAGCCGTAATTTCTCATGTTACTCCTTCTTACCTGCAATATGGTTGACCCTGATATTATCATCTTTTTCATTTGGGAAAAAAATCATTTTCTGACTTTCAAACATTGATAGCTATTAATAATTATTATTCATTATCCAATCTGTCAAGTATGTAGTTAAAATAAAAAATATGTCATGGTAATAGGTACAGAAATATGAAAAATGTATAAGGAGGTAGATTTATAACACATGTCAAAATTAATACCTCATAATGCCTCATGAAGGTATTTCATTGAAAATGTCAACTCAGAACTATTCTATTTTGGAGTAAAGAGGTATAATTATACCTAGTATAAGTAGGTATTACAGTATATTATCAAAAATTTTTAAAACTGACAAGAAAAAATACATGTTTCCTCAAAGATTTAAATTAAATTTTCTTACATTCAACTATAACCAATTCTTATGAAACTTATAAAAGAGCTGTTCTCACCAGATAAGTAAACTTGTATTTATCATATAATTAATATAATCCTTGCATTTGCTGGAGCACAAAATAGGATCAAAGTTGATACAATGCACATGGCAAATAAATCTAAATCTATTACACCACTGACTGAGCTAAGCCCATTACTCGCCGTAGCCGTAGAGTGCTTATCCAGCCCAGGTGGGATTGGGCCTTTTTAATACCACTTTGCAGAAAAAGTTGGATTGACCCACTGAAATTCCCCTTCCTTCAACTGTTGCTAATGTCTCTGGATGGTGTTCCTGTCAACATAAGGATTCCAAAAGCCTGGTGCAAACATGCAACATAGACAGCATGTCCCAAAACCTGGAGACTCAGGAGCTGGAAGGGAGCACCTACTTACTGATAGATTACTTTGATAGTTAAAACTCTTTCCATACTTACATTCTGGGATAACCAGGGCACAAATTCATGCTCTGTGTTGGTGGGAGGAAGAAGGAAAAGCAGTCACCCCTCTTCTGGCATCACAGATGCTCCATCCCCATGTAGGACTTGTAGGTATCAATGAGGCTAGCTTTCCTGGTATATATCAGACAGCTTTGTTCCTACAAGGCTTAGTGACAAGATAGCTGGATAAGGAAGCTTCCAGCATGAATTATATGCTAGACACAGAACCAGCCCTCACCTCATTGCAGGGTAAGGACTCTGATTACTGATTAGTTCTTAGGCCTTTCAGCACTTGCTATAGGGCTAGAAATCAGAATCTCTCCCTCAAGGCTGAAGGTTGCATTCACACTAATCTACCTCCTTTGCTGCAAGCAACAGAAATAGAAAGGTGTGGAAGCATCACTCCTACTTCTTCCACAAGATCAGTCACTGATTAAATTGCTCATCTGACTCGGCAGCCCAGAGTAAAAAGTTCATTCTCACTGTACCAGGATAAGCCTTTAAGATTATTTCCTTCATAGAAAAACCCACAAGGATACATGCACACACAGACACACACGCACAAAAATGTTTCTTTAGCTTTGTATCCAAGTCATTAAGATTAGAGGCCTAACATCAGTGATCTCTCAAATGCATTATCCTTAGAAAAGCTTGTCTACTTCTAAGTCTTCGTTTCAACCAAGAATAAGAATGGGAATTATTGGGAATAATAATGCTCTCTCTCATTACTTCTCAAAGTTGTTTCGAGAACAAATAAAATCAGGTAATGGAAAGAATTCAGAAACTTCATGTTGAAACACTTACATAATTTATCACCTTAAGAACTATTAATATTCATCTGAGGTGATGAATATTAATTTTTAAATTACAAAAATTCCTGCTCAAGTGGAAAATTGTGCTGACAATTGACTTGCAGGTGGAAAATCTATTGTAGATTTCACTTAGTAATTTTAAGTGACAAAACCCACAGAGAGATCAGAGTTACTGCATATGAAAGTTATGGTACATGTTCCAAGGCTGGTTCTCAGCCTTATACTTGGATCATCAAGTTCATCTCTGTCTTTCACAGAGTTGTGTTTCATTTTTCTTCCTTATTTCTTCTTTATTTTCACACATCCCAAGTAATACCCAAGGAATTGCTTAGTAACATCAAGATCTGTGATAAAGCTCGGCGCCTGTGGCTCAATTGGCTAAGGCGCCAGCCACATACACCTAAGGTAGCGGGTTCGAATCCCCAGCCCAGCCAGCCAAACAACAATGATGGCTGCAACCAAAAAATGGCCGGGCGTTGTGGAGGGCGCCTGTGGTCCCAGCTACTTGGGAGGCAGAGGCAGGAGACTCGCTTGAGCCCAGGAGTTGGAGGTTGCTATGAGCTGTGATGCCATGGCACACTACCCAGGGGGATAGCTTGAGGATCCATCTCAAAAAAAAAAAGATCTGTGATAAAAAGTTATGTATCCATTGTAAGAAAACAACAAACCTCAAATTATGTATGGTGACTTTTGTCCTTTTTATTACATGTATCTCCAGTTTGTAAACTAAACTCACAGAACAAGGAATTTTGAAAAAGGAAATTGGGCGGCGCCTGTGGCTCAAAGGAGTAGGGTGCCGCCCCCATATGCCGGATATGGCCGGTTCAAACCCAGCCCCAACCAAAAACTACAAAAAAAAAAAAAAAAAAACCTCACAGAACAAGTCCATAGGTAAAAGTTAATTTTTAGGGGAGGAAGAAAAGTACATTCCACAAGTTTTATATTGTATCTTATATGACAATGCAATAAATAACTTTCATGTGGAATTGAAGGTTATTTACCATGAGATTGGTTCTAAGGGAAATAGTGTGTATTATTCCAATTATAAGTGTTAAATATTTAAAATATAGAATTCCTCATAATAAATTAGGTTAAAATTAGAGGTGACCTGAGGAGGAGATGTGCATGTGCCGTCATATTTTAATTGCATTTGGGAGATGCATAGTGTTGGCTTGGATTGGCAGGCATGCAGAAGGTCAGCAAGAAGTCACTGACCAAAGCAGTTCCAAAGCAGCAGGTCTTGAGTCCTCAGAACCTCTCAATGTCCAAAGGAGAGAAGGAGGGGGAAAATGACAATCTTTCAGGCCACCAGTGGCCTGTTTATAAGAAGTAAACTTCAGAAATAATGACCATGAACCTCAGAAGAATGAGACAACCCTGGACAGGGATATAAATCTGAAGAAGCACAGGGACCTGGTGTTTCTGGACCGACCCCCCAAAGGCCTGAGTCTTTCCCCACAAGCCAGGCATCAGCTTCCAAACCAGACATGATCTCCCACTAGAGCAATAGGAAGTGCTATGGGAAGACACAAGAAAAAGTTTCTCATGACGACCACCCAGATTTTGCAACTGGATCTGAAGGGAAAGAACCATCTTCAAAGCAGAGAAATTTTCATGAATCCCTGTCACAGAGTGAAAATGGTCATACGGACAAGAGATGGACACTCATCCTTTTCATGTGAAGTAATGGAAGGTTTGTAGAGATCAGCCAGAGGCACACCAGGAAACCACGTCAAAGATGTGTGAAAGGGTGACCTTCATCCTGGTGAAATCTGTGACTCAGCAGGGCCTATAGATAGGAGGAATTTAAGAAAAAGAGTAGTGTAGTTTCCAGTTATGAAACCATTTCGCTTATTAATATTTTCATTATTAATAGTCATCAGAAAATGACAATATGGTGAAAAAGACATGAACATATTAAAGGTAGAATATTCACCTTATTCATTTTATAAAAAAATCAGACAGAAGGTAAATAATACCTAAACGCTGACAGTACTCAATCTGTCCACCAAGGTGCTTCCTTCAAGACACATACACAAAGGCACATAGTTTTGAGGCAGAATATCCTTTGAATACAAGGAATGTGGACAAGTTTTTACATGCTGTGTTTATACGACATTAAAATCTACTCCCTGTATTTTCTTTTTGTTCTTATAAAACATGCCATTATAAGAACTTCAGTTGCTATCTCTGAAGTGGAAATCTTGACTTACAATGGATAGCATTTATAAAGAGTTTCCATTATTTCTAAAATAGTCATCAAACAAATCTTCATATATTTTTGAAGAAAGCATTTACTGATAATTATTATTATTGGGATATTATGAGAAACGTATCCTATCTTGCCATGCATCTGTCCTTGTTTTAGTCCTCTTTTAAAATATGTCTCAAAATAATATAAAAAAGAATTATGCTTATTCTTTAAGATTTACTACATTGGCAAAGATATTCATTTTACTGGAGTCACATATCAATATACTTGGATTAAACTTTGAGAAATCTTAAATTCCTTTTTTCAATAGGTTTAAAGAAAAATCAAAGAGATGTTTTTCCACTTGACTGTGAGATAATTAACGTGGATTCTAGAAACCATTCATCAAGTATTTTCCCCCAAAGAGGGGAGGGGAAATGACTGCTTATAATTGATTATGAAGTACAATGAAGTCCTAAAATATACTTAGCACAAAAGCTAAAAAAACTCACTAAAAACAATCACCAAATAATTTGTTAAGAAGAAGGATAAATATAATTCTGTAGTTTTTCAATCTTAAGACCATCTTAATTTAAGTTAGGTTTAATTTGTCACATGAAAAGATGAGCATGAATTTCAAAGGACATTTGTTGATTTGTACTGGGGGAAATAATGGATATTTGTGACATCAACCCCATTTTTTACATGATGATATAGTATGTTGGGGGCTACCAATTATATGCATATAAATCTCTGGGAAATATTTCAGTAATAAGCAAAGAATTCTGGTTTGCAACTTGATGCTACAGAATGAAGTTACCACAGAATTAAGTTTTATATTCATGGCAAAATCAGAGATTACCAGATCTGATCCTTGATTGTAGAATTACTTGCCCTATTATATGACTGAAAATCAGAAAATAAAACTGAATGTTTTTACTGACAATGGGATACATTAGGGATAATGGCTAGTCCTTAGAACTTGTATCTCTAAAACATAAAATAAGAAGCTTGTCTGAAGTTAAAAGGAGAAAAGATGCAGAAGGCTTGGTTCATAAACAATATAAAAGGATTGATAAGAAGAATCAAATGGCAGGTCTATTTTTAGTTCTTTAAGTGTTCTCCAGATGTCTTTCCAAAAGGAATGTATTAGTTTGCAATCCTTCTATGAAACTAATTTATAGCTTTCATAGGAAAGCTATAACCCAATTTTAGCCCAGGAATATGAGGAGAAGAGAGAAGAACGGGAGGGGAGAGAGAAGGGTGTGTGGAGGGAGGGTGATTGGTGGGATCATGCCTGTGGTTCATCCTATAAGGGTACATGTGAATCTCTCTAAATGTAGAATATAAATGTCTTAACACAATAACTAAGAAAAAGACATGAAGGCGATGTTAACCAGTTGGATAAAAGTATTTCAAATTGTATACAGAAACAGTACACTGTACCCCATGATAGT
>CAUYQV010111213.1:0-14846 GCA_963574575.1 Galagoides demidoff
TGTGGTCCCAGCTACTTGGGAAGCTGAGGCAGGAGACTCGCTTGAGCCCAGGAGTTGGAGGTTGCTATGAGCTGTGATGCCATGGCACTCTACCCAGGGGGACAGCTTGAGGCTCTGTCTCAAAAAAAAAAAAAAAAAAAAAAAAAAAAAATATATATATATATATATATATATATATAGGCTTAATGTTGTTTACAGGGAAAACATACATAACTGTGTGGCTCTCCAGGGAATGTTCTAGAGAATGTGTCTTCTACAAATATGGTGTCTTGTGATGAAAATGTAAAGGGAAAAATAGAGGGGCCTGGAGGTAAGTGGAGCCAGGAGGCTGCTTGCTGAGCTGACGGTCCTGGCACCCCACGGTGCTGAACTGATGTCCAGGAAGAAGTGAGGGTCAGCTCTGGGTGTGAGTGTCATCTTTGCTGAGTGACCATGGAAGATACATTTCACCCTGCTGGGCCTCAGTTTCTCTAACTGTAAAATGAAAGTATTGAGGTAACGATTGCTTGCTTTTTGCCAGTTGTTCACGAGACCTAACTAATTCAGTTTGATTCCTGTCACAGCATCAATGAGTCCCATAGCTCTGGGACCAGTAGTTGGTCCCCAGTTGGTATAAAGGGGATTTTAAGCTTTCCACCCACCAGCGTCCATTTTCTGGCTTCTAGATCACCCGCACTGTTCCCTGAAGGGCTCTTTGACTCCCCTAGACTCTGATCTCTTGGTGTGCTGCCTCCCCACCATCCCTCACAGCCCTCGTGCCCTCATGTGCTACCACACCCAGCGTGGACTCCGTGGTCTACCACGGGGTCACTCTCTAACTCACTGCAATTCTGCCTCTTTCTTCCAACCCACAGGCTGAGAAGATCCCTGGTTGAGTCCCACTGACAGCCCGTTCTGGAGCAAAGAGAGGGCTGAGCAGACACATGGCCGTGGGGGCTGGGCTTGTTCGAAACTCACAAACGTTAACTTCCAACGGGCCCAGCTTCCTCTCCCGTGTCCTCAGTCACCTTCCAAAGGTTGTTCACACTTTCTCTTCTCTCCTTCAACCTCTAACCCCCATCTCTATTCTCAGCTTATTTCACTGTGAAAAAAGCAGCAGGAGAAGGAGGTCCGTTCTCTCCTGACCAGCTCCACCGCCTGGCCCCACCTGCTCTTCTGCACTGGAAAGCCCAGCGCTGCCTCCATCTGGGGCAGCCCCTGCCCTCCGGCCCTGGGCCCATCCTCTCTGGCCCATAGAAGGACTCAACCCTTGTTTTGTTTTTTGATTGTTCTCTCTGGCGTCACCAAGTTTTCTCCCTCTCCCTATGAGAACAACGTTAGCAGCATATAAACACGCTAAGACAGGCTCCATCTTAGGAAATAAACAACAAAAACCAAAACAAAACCTGGCCCTTGACTCTATGGCCCCTCCACGGCCAGAGTCCTGGTTTTCTACTTTCCTTTAGAGACAGATGCGGAGGAGTTGAGGGTCCCTGCTGTACCCGCTGCTTCTCCTACGATTCTCTCTTAGGCACTAAATCTACACTCTGTGAGGACCGAGCACTAATCCTGTGATTACTGCTGAACTACTGCTGGGACGGCGCCAGGAAGAATGAATGAATGAATGGCTGTTAAGACTCAGTAGCTGTTTGTAGTAGCAGTGAATGGATAAAGCACATGCTCCATGACACCTTCGTCAAAGGGGGTTGCGTCCATTACCCATTCGTAGATAGGCCTTAAAAGGTCTGGCACTTGGGAGCTTTACAGTAGAGGGTATAGGAAGTTAGATTTACAACAGGTTTCCTGCTGGTCCGCTCTTCCTCCAGGTTGGGGGGTGTGGTGCTAACTTCTAAGGGATCCTTCTGGGTTATCTAGTCCAGTTAATTTGCAGGCCATCAATACAATGGTACGTACGATAGTGAAAGGTCAGCTTCAGGGACCCGTCTCATATTTCCCTCTGTTTGGGGGAAACAGCTCTGAGGCCAACCAGAAACAGATTTGCAGATGAATAAACAAGGGAGAGTTCAGGCGACTTGACCAAGGTCAAGGATGGTGACCAGAAGCCAATTCCTACGTCTCTGAGAACCAGTACCTACGCTCGAAAACCCCGCACTCAGTCTTTCCTGCGCAAATGTTGTGGTGTCCTTCATAAAGCAGGGCCAAGGATGGAGCTCACCCCCGCAGTCACCGTCCCCCTGTGGGCATGGGCCAGTCAGGCTCACATCTTCTGTGCCCCACCCACCAGGGAATGGGACAGGATGGGGCTGGACAAGGCTTCTCATCTTGGAACAGAGCAAAGCTGACTGCTGAGAGGAACGAGTGTGTTCTCACCGTATTTGTTCAGCACATTCGTCAATATGCAAAGAATCAGAAAACCAACCCATGCCTGGTGAGAGCACCATTTGCTCAGCTGAGTCATTCCGTGTCACACAGGCTGAGGCTGAGATGACTGGGCCACTGGCGGTGACTGGTGGTCTGTATAGAAACACACTGTGGAATTTCTAGAGATAGATCCTTTCATTACTGCTGAATTTAAAATTAGGATGATACGTTTTCTTCAAGCTGACAAGAATAGATAATATCTTCCCAGCAAATAGTTTCTGGAGGTAGTGAATCTCCTATAAAAACTTTCTCCGTCACACTGGCCTCAGAGCGACCACATCAGTGGCCATTGTCAGCTCTTCTCCCTGCTGATCTGATCTCCTCCCGTGTCTCCCACGGTCTCAAGTACATAGGGATCAAGGGTGTTCCTGGAGCAAATGGACTCGGTCTCATCTCATGCTAAAGAACACTGTCTCCGTGACGCAACGCTCAGCCACGCTGAGCAGGGAGGCGAGCAGATGTCAATGAGTGTTGGCTCTTGTCTACCCTCTGCCCCCACTGATCTCCAATCAGCTTTTGGCTCTGGGTGCAGAAGACTCATATTTATGACCAATGCCTGGCATTTTTTTCTTTACCTTTTCACCTTGCTTGGGGGGGTACAAATTCTGCTGGAGCCGCCACAGGGCTATGTGAATTTCTACACTCATTTCAGAAATGCCGTGTGTCCTGCAAGCTGCTCATTCTTCTCACTTGAGTAAATGTCAGGTGAGTCACACAGACGTGATTTGCACCCCTCCATGGGCGGAGACAGGGATGGATGGATGGAAGTGGTCAGTGGCCCGTTACCGCAGCCATTTACGATAGCAGGACGAGAAGCAGCAGACGGTCCTGCATCTGAGCCAGGTTCCTCACTGAGCCCATGACTGAGGCGACTCCTGATTAAGCAAATGAGCCCAGTTCATTTTACAGACGTCTAATTAATCCTTTCATACAAACCCTCATGTCGGTAACCCCACTTGCTTATGAGATACTATTTATTCCTGAGTTCCCCATAGCCAAAAGTGACAAAACAGAATCTTTGATAAGAGTGCTTTAAGATTCCTAGAGTTAGGGTTGGGTAAGAATAGAGAAACACTCAGAACAGACGGGCAGCTGGCTCCCACCAGTCACTAGGCTGGGGAATGCAAACACCCACCAGGGACCTAAGACAACTTCCTGTGAAGTGTTTTGGTGTCAGGACCAAAACCTCAGGATTCTAATTCCACAAGGGAACCAGCTCATCTTTTCTTCCCATTTGCAAAGAACCAAAAGCCTTCATTTTTAAAACTTTCAGCCTGCCTTTATGTAACAGCTCATTCTTTCTAAACATTTAGATGGCTTTTTAAAATCTAACTGGGCACTTGAACAGAAATCTTGCCAGCTCTCCGGGGCTTTCAGTGTCACCAAGAGATTTCAGGTTTGCCTACTTGGGGTGCCAGGCAGTGCTTGGAATCAGGGACAGAACGGGGTACTGAGCACAGCCCTTGTGTCCAAGGAGCTTACACACTACGGGTAAAGACAGACTCGTACATGGGCAGTGTCCACATGTTATGACTTGTGTTGCTCCAGAAGAAGGCCCAGGGGACAGTGGAAGCACACAGGAGGGGCATCCTAACCCTTTTTCCCCCCAGAAAAAAAGAAACATTTAGTCTCAGATACTACTGTGAAATATGGTACTCTGTTAGATTGAGTAAGAATTTCTCTGTAGCTGGTTAAGTGTAAGGTCCCCCGCCCTCCATCAGCCCACGGGATGTGATGTGCTCCAGGCTACGTGACTAAAGGCAGGCAGAGTGTTTCAGGTTGAGAGTGAGCAGGTGGAGGAGCTCAGCTTACGCTTGTGACCAAGGCCAACATCGGAAGCAGAAAACAGAGGTGTAACAGTTTTGTGTAGTTTTGGACATGAATTTTGATCCTTGGCCACCTGCCACAGAGTCACAAATGGAATCAATGACATGAAGAATCAGACCTGGCTAACTGTGGAGGTCGGTTGTTTATCATTATTCAGTCAAGGGTCTCGATTGAACTAGATACTCTGACTTTTATAAAAGAAAATCTGAATTTGAAGACTTTTCATACTAGTAAGTAGGAGAATGGGATCAGAATAAAGAAGTGTGGTAACGTTAATTCAAAGTGACAATAAACATTCGATCCCAGACTAAATTATTTACCATGTTGCTGGACTATCCACATAAATGCAATTATCTGACCAAATAGAGCTGCTCATGGTCATAGAAACAAAATATGTGAAGACACGTGCGTCCCAAGAAGGAGAGAAGACTCCCAACTTCTACTGGTCCACGTGAGGAATTGTACCAGCCAAAGTGTGTTTGCAACTTGCATCAATCTAGACTGTGCCACCTGCCTCCAGGAGCCTGACCAGTGAGCCCCTGCAGCTAGGGGCTCGTACTATTGCCCGCTACTGATCAGGTCAGCACGAAAAGTCATTTTTCATGAATGAGCCTAAAGATAAGTACCTGGCACCTGTATCCCAAGTATTTTCTCAAAAAGACTTTGGTACTTTTAATACCTAGGCTATTATAGATGTTAATGTATTTTTATTAAGACTTCTTAATAACAGTTGGTAGAAGGTAATAAAACTAGTCATTTCAAAAATTAGAAATCTCGGCTGGGGAACAGCGTTGGAACCACCCTTATCTCGTGCGGATGGTCCCTTTGGGCTCATGACAGCTCGGTGAGCATCTACCCGGCTGCCTTCATTTTTGCCCATCACATCCTACTCCTGAAAAAATCAGCCCAACACTCATTCTAGAGTTAGAGTAAATCCTCTGCTTTTTCCCCTCTTACACGAGTCTACGTTTGCCTGTAATTTCTATGACTTATTTAGGTCATAGAAAAAATGATGGAGTATTTTAAGAAGTCAAGATCTAAAATTCACTGTTTTGCTTTGCTCTTCACGACTTTTTTCTGAATAAACCGGAGTGTGCCTTGGTGAAGCCCGGCGTTAGTAGCAAATGTGTCAAACTCATGATTTCAGGAGGCTTTGGAAGACAGCAAAACAACATCAGATTGGGAACTCACTAAATACCACTTCTTTTAAAACATGGGCCCTTCACCTCGTCAGTGTCCGTAGAACCCTGTCGCTCTCAAACCTTTATTCCATGCAAACACAAATAAATTAAACGCACCATAGATCATTTGCTTGGAGCATTTTTCTCCTTGACTCTACTGTGGCCTCCTCTGTCCAAGTATATTTAAGACTTTAATGTCAAGTAAGTACCAGGTGCCCCAAAGAAGGGACTGTCCCCCGATTTTCAGAGACGCTTCCTGCCTTCTGCACTTCCCATCCCCTCACCCGCACGGCTCCCCATGGCTGGGGGCAGGTGCACCGGGGAGCTGCCAAGTTTGCCCAGGTCTGATGTCACACACCTGCTTTCAGACGGATCCTCTGTCATATACTACTAGTCAAATTGCCTGGCCGTGCAGTCTCAGTTTTGACAACTGCAAACTAGAATCTTCTAAAATTTTTAAGTGACACGTCATAAGGGTACATATTTATGGAGCACACGGGGATATTTCAATACATGTATATACAATAATAAATCAAATGATCAAATCAGGGCAACCAGCTTATCTATCGCCTCAAACATTCTTTGTTTACTTGTGTTAGGAACATTCAAAATCGTCTCTTGAAAATTCTCTATTTGAAAATATAGAACAAGTAATTGTTAACTACGGTCACCCTACACTGCGGTGGAACATGGGAGCTGGTCCTCGTCTCGAGCTGTCACTCTGAATCCATTACTAAATGGGAGGGTTAAAGTCTACGCTGGTCAAGGCTGCTGTGCAGACAGAATGAGGCATGCACAGAGCTTACAAGTGTCCCCCGTGCACAGAGCTTAGAAGTGCTCCCATGCACAGCACAACGTAATGACCACTGTCTATTCCCAGGGTGACCAACACCAGAGAGGAGGCTGCAGGCGGCATCGTCAGAAGTGGACATGGGCTTCATGTACCGTGGACCCTACGTGAGGCTGGGCGTTTCCCTTCACAGCCCTGGTGGATCATTACTCTGAGAGACACTGAGCTGGGACCATCACAGTCTGTGTCTTGCAGGCCGCCTAACAACTGAGGATAAATCTCGTTTCTGGACTTTTCATGGAAACTGAGGTTGTCGGGGCTGCTTCTCCCTCCACGCGCCTCTGCTGACTTCAGAATAGCAGTTTTCTGTCACCTTTACTCTCATCCTCTCTGCCGTCTCTCACCTCTGACCCGTAATGCTTCCAAACACCAAAGTGACTCAGTGAGGTGACACGCGTTGGCCCAATCTTCCTCCGTGTCTTATATTTCAAAATCACCTCTCCCCTCACCATGCTGCTCCATTACCTGCTGTCGACTAACAGTGCTGATGGCTGACATTCGGACAGTCCTTTGTAATTTAATGAAGGTCTTCTGTCTACATGGATGGTCATAGCCGCTCTGTGAGGTCAAGGCCTGGTTATCCTCCCTCATTTCAGGTTAGGAAACTGGGGCTCAAATGAATTAGCCAGCTTGCTCTAGACCACAGAAGTGTCAGGTGACTGATATTAGGAGCCCATAGCTTCTGATTTGGTCGATGACATCAACCACAAAAGAAAGCAAGTAGCTTAAAGTAATTCATATTAAGATATGAATGACCAACGTGCATTTAAAAAGAGAGACCTGAGTCTGGCAGGGGCTGTAATCACAAAGATTGGTGAGACTGAGGTAGGAGGACTGCCTGAGCCCAGGAGTTTGAGACCAGGCTGGGCAACATGGTGAGATCCCCACTTTCAATTTTTTAAAAAAATAACTAGTCAGGCATGGTGGCCCATGCCTGTAGTCCTAGCTGCTCAGGAGGCTGAACCAGAATTTGAGGTTGCAGTGAGTGATGACTCTGCTACTGCAGTCCAACTAGGGGGACAAGGTTGGTCATTCATGTTAATACGCATTTAAAATGATTGGGGCGCTGCCATTGAATGTGGGTGGCAAACCAAGGGAAAAAAAATAGAGATCTGAAAAAGATAATGATTTTATAATGACAGAATGGAGGTGGGGGTAGGGATTTGGGTACCTTTGGGCAGAGAATCTTTCTAATTTTTGTTTTCAGTTCTGCTGACCTGCAGCCACTGGCCCTAAGCAGAGGTGTCTCCGAGTGTAAAATTGGGGCCTGAGAGAGGAGTCCAGCCCTCCCCCTGGGGACTCTTCTGTCGCAAGCAACGGTTGTGTTCCATTTTTGTTTTAAATTCATATACATTTTGCATTCTATTCCATGTTTATTTTAGTTTAAAAATGTTTTTAAATAAAGCGACACTTTTGCCATATTAATCTTGGCACACAGTCGCAATTTCCCAGTTTAAGAAGAGACTACAGTGGCATGAAACCCATTTACAGCCTGTCAAACAAATGTCTTCATTTTAAACTAAATAAAAAATACATTTATACACATATATTTACCAAAACAGAATAGAAAAAGTAAATGTGTGTACAGACAGGCGTACTGGTTTCCATACATTCCAGCGAAACCCTGTAATTTCGGCTTCCACAAATGTGAATCTCTACACCAACTCTGCCCTTACCTCTAAAGTTCATATTCAAATTTCACACCCTCTGGAAGCTGGAAGGCCCCTCCACACTCCCTCCTCACTTAGACCCAGGCTTCAGGGAGGGGGTGCTCTGGGGTGGCCCCTCTCCCTCCGGGCACCACCTGCAGGGTCACCACAGAAAGTACGGTGGCACCTTGGCTGGACAGGCAGAAAGAAACCTGAGCTTCCAGCCGGTTCCTGCTTAATGCCTATTATTTTTTCTGCTCAGTTGTTATTTTTAAATAAGGACACTTTGTGAAAAATGAAAGCATCCTGCACAGAGGAAACCATTTAAAAAGTTATTTGCCAGGAAGAGGTGTTCTGCTAACAAAATGTGTGTTGACGTGTTTCAGGACAGGGCTCCTGAGGCCACTCTGCCTACTTCTTGAGGACAGGTCCACACGGCAGCACCAGGATGGCCTCCATCTCCTCCGCCCCCCGCCTTGGACCTGAGCAGTCGCAGTCTGTGGCTGGCCCTGGAGACTTCCCACCCCTAGCTCAGGAAGCACATTCCAGCCGGCCGAGTGAAAGGGCCCTTTGTAAGCCGAGCACAGCCCTGATTCCTCAAACAGACTGCCACAGAAAGGCTTTTTTGTTTCTTACTCTTTAGGAAAAAGCAAGTGCCTTCTGCAAAGTCTTCAGAGAGGGAGGAGGAACTGAAGACCGGGAAAGGCTCAGGGGGAGGCTGCGCAAGGCGAGGGAGGGACAAAGGAGGGGCCGGGACTCTCAGAGGGGCTGAGCTCTGGAGAGGCAGGTGGCTGCCAGGGCTGCTCACCGCAGGAGGGTTTTCTCCTCCTCCTCCGAGGGCTTCGTGCAGGGCAAGTGCCATTTAGGACAGAAGCTGGTGCCTGGTCTCCAGGGAATTAGGTTTTCTCTAATTTCCTTTTCCTTTCATCTTTGATTTACAAGATTTATAAGCCATTTCCTTCCTATCACACCACTGTCAGAGGAAAAGCAGTTCCTCTCTCTAACAACAGAAGCCTCATACCCTACATTATTCCAGACATCCCCAAATCTGAGTAGTGTGTACCAAAAGGTGAGAATTTTAACTGTCCTGAGATGACACATGTACACACACAAAGAGAGATGTTTTACAGTGTCATTATTCTTGATTCAACACCGAGTAACAATCTATCCTATTACAAATCAGTCCAAGTGGTACCATGTCTAAAGAAAATGCTAAGGAAAATAGTAGGAAGGGAGAGAATGACAGACGTTTTCGAGATTTGGGTGCATTAAAAAGTGAAGAGAAAATGATGCTGGCTATTTCACATCTGTATGCGATTCATTAAAATAGAATTTCTACAATAGGTAGACGTTAGCTGAAGTTCACGCTCAGACATTTTTTAATGAATCTCTTTTACAATTTGAATAATCCTTGCCAAGTTTAATTTATGAGGCCTCCTTATGTTGCTTAAGGAGAACAAACACTCATTGGCTTACGAGAATCTGCCTCTCAGCACCTCTAGCGATGGCGTCTGCGTCTGCTGCTTTGCTGTGCTGGCCGCAGGTGCAAATGCACCCAGAAGTAGGCACGGGTGTCACATCCTCTACACACCCCGCACCCAGGGCTTGAAGACCTGCCCGATCCTGAGGAGGAAGAGAATCCTTGTAGATATGACATAGAGCGTCCCACGGCTTGGCCCCTCTTCTGGCAGTAGGAAGTGGCATCTTTCAATAAAATATGCCCAGACCAAGGGAGGGTTGGTAGAAATGCCTGGTTCACACGGGGATTCTGTTTATGTGTCCTCTCTAGTGTCTGGAGTATTTTTCCTGCCTTACAGTCCCCTTCTTAAATAAGGAGACCTCCTTTCAGGTGATAGTAACAGCAGTAAGGCTTCCCGTGTGCTGACCATGGGGCAGGCACGACGCTACTTGGAGCCACTCATTGAATCCTCACAACACTGCGTGGTGGGTATTAAATCATCCCCCGTCTCACAGTTTCAGACGTGAACACAGAGAGGTTGAGAAAATCACCCCAAATCACACAGCTGGTAGGACGTGACAGAGCTGGGGTTTGGAACCCTCAAAATCTGGTTCTGGAGTCTACTTTTCTTCATTGTACCTTACAATGTTTTAGGACGCTGAATCTAAAGGGGCCTCAGGAATCATCTCATTTCATAATAATCCTATAACATAATCTTAGTTTTTAGGAGAAAGAACGATGAGATTCAGTAAAGTTAGGCGGCTTATCCAAAGGAAACCAGCTAGTTCTTGGCAAAGTCCCTGGCAGAGTGGAGATCACTTTAACCCTAATGAAATGTGTGAAGGCCACGCCCCTCAGGCCCCTGAAAAGCTCAGGTCCTTCCGAGCAGCCCAGCTCCCATGTTCTCATGTCCTCAGTGATGTAATTGGCCCCGCCTCTATAAAGTCATGATGCCTTGGTTGAAAATGATCAGTATCTATGCTGGTAATAAGCAGGTAAAGCTCACGGTGGGGGCGTCTTCTGCTGCCCACATAGGGTGAAGGAGAAGGAAGGACAAAGAACTGCTCAGAGCACATCATCTAAGGGCTCCCCTGGACCTTCCCTTTATGAATTCTACCCAAAGCAGGTGTTTCCTGCTGTATCTTAGAGCCCCATGACATTCTGCTCCTGCCTGCCCTTCAGAGTACTTCTCTACACAATCTGTAATCACACACATGGGTTCAACACAGCTTGAAAATATTTGGGAAGAAAAAGAACGGATGACGGCGTCTGCACTGAACGCGTACAGACTTCTTTCCTGTCGCTATTCCCTAACCTTTACCACCGACGACTATTCACACGACATTTCCATGCTAAGTATTCTAAGTCACCTGGCGAGGATCACCAGCAAACAGGAGGCTGTGCATAGTTTACAGGGAATACTACACACTGTTTGATAGGGACGCGAGTGTCCATGCATTCAGGGATGTCTGGGGAGTCTCGGACCCAGCCCTCTGTGGATACCGAGGGATGACTGTGTGTGCCTGTATGTCTGTGCGGTTCCTGTCCCCAGCTAGACAGAGACCTCATGAGTTCAAGGGCTATGTCTGTCTTATTTGCCTATAAATACCTAGAACCTGTACACAAATAGGGGCTCATCTAAGATGTGTTAAGTGACTTACACAACGTTAGAAGCTGACCTCAGCTGCTCCGTGTGGTGCCCAGCAGACGTGTACTGTGTGGGGCTGGGTGTCTTCACCCAGCCCCTGGGCTGTCCCCATTACTAGGGCAGGGCATGTTCAAAGGAGCCTCACTCAGCAGCAGCTCAGCTGGTTTACAAACCTGTCACCCAGGGTCCGGGGCCTACACGCCAGGGCTGTCTGTGCTGTTACACCTCAATCATCAAACTAAGTAGGAGGCAAAAGGCCAGTGTAACCTCCCAATTAGGGGCTGCATCAGGGACAAATGTATTACTTCTGGCTTCTCAGGGTAACTCCAAGTATGTGAACAGAGTTTGCTACAAAAACACTTCTTTGGGGGACCTGCTGGAAAGATTAGATGAAGAATTTTGTTTGGCATGTTCCCTATTTGTATGTTAAGAGTGATTTCTAATTACCTTAAATATGTTCAAAACCAAATAATTCTTTTAACATTTTAAACATTATTCTTATAACCTTGTTCTCACGTTATGGCAGTAACACATCCGTTATTATCTACAAAGTAAGGTTAGGGTAAAATTAAATGTCATGCCAGTCACTGTCTGAAATGAAACAAACTGAGAATTAATAGACTTCCAATCAATGAGGCTTCTATTCTCAATTACAAAATTAAAGGTTAAATCATAAGTAGTTTTCTAAATTCTATTTGATGATGATATCTGAGAACTTCTCTAAACACAAACCACTTTGTCTTCTAACCTCTTGGCAGTGAAGGTGTCAGGAAAGCAGATGGAGCCAGTAGAGCCTCCTTTTTGCCTAAGTAACCGATCTTTCCTCATTTCTATTCTCCAGCTGGTCTCCAGGTAAAAACTGTCTTATGTTGCTATGTTTATTTATTTACTCATGTATTTTCAGAAGCATAAATTAGTAAAAAGAGAGCCTGCAAACACAAGGTAAACACTCTCCTGGGAGCCATGCCAGAGATAAACAACTGCTTTTTTATTTTTTTTAAAGAAATTACCTTGGATTTAACCCTTTGCCTCATCTTATGAAGATAAAACTGCAAAGTCTCTTTTTTTTTTTAAAGGAAGGAGGTAAAAGTTGACTTTATGTTTTTGAAAACTGCACTCAATGGACAACTTATGTCTACGTTGCCAACAGTGGTGGCCCCTTGCAGGGCCTGACGCGTGGCCCGAGCTCCCTGGTGACACCCCTGTAGATCCTTCCCACTGTCCCCGGAGAGCGCTTGGAGACTGCATCTCGCCCGCTGTTTCACCCCCCTGTCACTTCTGGTTTCCTACCTTGTAGCTTTTGTCTTCTTCCCTTTTGGGGAGGTTGGTTTGCATACAGTGTAACTGATGAAAGGAGATGATCCCGAAGGAAGGCAGACTTTCCTTGGTGATTGAAATAGTCACGATTAAACCGCTTGATAACATGGTTTTCCACTTTTAAAAAGCCTGACTTTTACTTTCAGGGAGCAACAAATCTCTCTTGATTAATCCTAAATACCTTTGATCAGGGGAAATTTAGCATGTGCAAGATTGATGCTATTTGTTGGATATTAGGTGATTTTTAAAAAGACACGGTTCTAATAAAGTCTGCACTGGGCTAAGGTTCCAGCCGCTTCCCCAGAGGCTGCTGTATCGGCAGGAAGATTGCAGAGGCGACTGCAGTGTCGAGGCGACCCATCATGCCACTGCTGTCTGACAAATGGGATGCAATTTTCCTGTGCTTCCCTCCTGGGGCTCAGCAAGCACAGCTAGGAAAAAACTGCTTCTTCCCCACCCTTCTTCCCGGCAGTGGCTGGGTTTCACTGGGCAGTATGCTAACTGCTGAGTGTTTCGACTCTAGGGAATTTAGGGACTGTTTTTGCTATGATGGAAGAAATTTCAGAAATAAGATTATTTGAAAAGGGAAAGATTAGCAGAGGACAGGCTTAAGGGCCTAAGGGCCACCAAAGGTTTAGAGAGAGCTCCCATCTCCTCCCCTCCAGCCGCTGCCTGGCGAGCCCCAGGCCAGGTTCCCCAGTGCTCAAACCAGCCCTGCACACACTTGGCGGTGGATCTGAAGTCAGGTCTCCATCAGTGGGTGAGCTTTGAAGTAGAATTTATTTCCTTAAGCCTTATAGCCAGGGACCTGGGGAACACCTAGATAATGCCACCTACATCCCACCCCTTTGGCTGGGCGTTTGGCCAGACCTCAGTCTGAGTGATGAGACCTTCCTCCCCGAATCTTAATACAGGGGGCAGCTTCAAAGCCGACAGATGAACCCCAGTGCAATCTACTACCCATCACACTGCCCCCCTGGGACAGCGACCCCAGTCCGGGTGCCGTGCAAGGCAGCCAGTGTCCCACCACACTGTGGGAGCCTGGCCTCCAGGGCCACCTCTTCTCTCATCACCCCCCCTCAGTGGCCTCTTTTGGGGCTGTGCCAGCTTCGAGTCCACTCTCCAGGGAGACTGTGTTTAATTGGATTAATTTCCATTTGTTTTTCTCCAGAATCATTTTGGTGGAACAATGTTAGCAATTTAAGATGCTATAACACTAGCATCCTAGGAACCGAGATATGAAATCACTCAGCACCGATCAGGGCCTTGTGGGAGGCCGATGTGCAGATCCCCCCCCATCCTGCCAACGGTGCACGATTCTCAATACTCCGTTTATCTCCGGGGTGCAAAGAATGGATGCGTTCCAGCACCCACTCAATTTTGGTGTTTTCGTCTAGCTAACTAATAATGGATGTAAAATATGGCTTTCTATCTAAAATTAGCACTTGGTTAGACACTAGCAGCTCCCACTCAACACAAAGAAATTTTATACAGAAATAAAATGGCCACAGAGGTGGAATGATGCACGATTTCATCCCCTGACTCAACTGCTCTTTACTCGTGTGGTGCCTGCTCTGTGCAGTACGCTGCGCGGTACGGGCTGCTGAAACCGGCAGAAGGCTTTTGCTCTGAAGGCCGCTACCTCTGAGGTTACCTTTTGTATTCCTGCTGTTACTGCATATGTCTAATGCCTCCCTCTCTGAAAAGGACAGTAATTACATGTTTACTTTACAGCAAATATCATTACCTGTCACCTACTGCCACAGCCTCAGGAGAACCCCAGACCTGGATGTGGTTTCTGCAGCGTTTCTGCCTGACACGAGGATATCCCCTGTTTGCTCAGCTCTGGACACAGGGCCCTTCATTCTCATCTGCAGGCAAAAATTCCATCATGCCAGGTACGTGCTCCTTTCAAAACGCTAAGTTAGAGCAATGCTGCTTTTTTTTCCAAATAGCATTTTGTTACAAAGCATCTTAGAAAAATATCAATTTTCTGTTGCGGAGAAATATTTTAAGGATCTAAAAGTCACAGAAGGTTTTTTAAAAAGTAGAAAGTCCAGCCGGGCGCAGTGGCTCACGCCTATAATCCCAGCGCTCAGGGAGGCCAAGGCAAGAGGATTCCTTTAGCTCAGGAGTTCAAGACTAGCCTGAGCAAGAGTGAGAACCTGTCTCTACTAAAAATAGAAAAACTAGCCGGGTGTGGTGGCAGGCGCCTGTAGTCCCACCTGCTGAGGAGGCTGAGGCAAGAGGGTCACTTAAGTCCAGGAGTTCAAGGTTGCTGTGAGCTGCGATGAAGTCATTGTATTTTACCTGTGGCAACTGAGTGAAATTTTCTCAAAATAAATTTAAAAAAATTAAAAATAAAAATACAGGCTCGGCGCTTGTGGCTTAATCGGCTAAGGCGCCAGCCACATACACCTAAGGTGGCGGGTTCGAATCCCCAGCCTGGGCCCACCAAACAACAATGATGGCTGCAACCAAAAAATGGCCAGGCATTGTGGCGGGCACCTGTGGTCCCAGCTACTTGGGAGGCGGAGGCAGTAGACTCGTTTGA
>CAUYQV010111216.1:0-17437 GCA_963574575.1 Galagoides demidoff
CGGCCGGTTACTCGCTTGCGCCCCGGCTTTGGTGGTTGCTATGAGTTTTTTTGCAATAGCAAACTACCCTGGGGGACAGCTGGGGGCTCTTTCTAAAAAAAAAAAAAAAAAAAAAAAAAAAAGGTTCAAGTTCTTCATGTATGAGGCATATGCTGTAGCTGTCATGTACCAAGAATGCCCCAGAATTGTAGCTCTCAAACACTTTCTGCGAAAGAATCTCTTCAGGATGAAACCTCAAATTTAGCAAATTTAGACCTTCTCTTTTCCTACGCCTGTTCCCCTACTACCTTTTTACCTCCACAATGCCCCATGGTACATGATCCTTTCAATTCTCTTTTCTCAGTCACACTCCTATGTCTAGGAAATTAGACCCTCTAGTTCAGTCTCATCATTGTTCAGATAAAGATACAAAATGAAGTGAGAGGGAGAAATTTGATAAGAATTAGAAAGAGAACCCCATTCAAAACCAGGTCTCGTGCACCCCAGTCCAGTGTTCTTTTCCCCTACACGAGGCCTGTCTCTGTACTGTGTTCCTCTTCCTAGTACTCGCGTGGATGGTTTCTACCTAATAAACAGGCCCAAACTTCCATGTCCTTGAAGTACAAGCCTGATATACCCCTTTGAGGGGTACCCTCAAAGCTCAGGTACAAGACAAGGCAATTCAGAATATGAAGTTGAGTTTAGAGGTAAAGGATTGCCATCATATGAACTAAAATTTTTAAAGATCCTCAGTGGAACGAGCCTTGGGTTGTTTTACACAGTGGGGAGGCAGAATAAATGGTAATAAATAGATGAGCTAAAAATTCCCACTTCACTTCTAGCAAAGGAGTGTTTTAATGGATAATTCATAAGTGCTGAGAGGTTACAGAAGGCAGGAATTGCGTATACGCTTGGAAACCAGATGGAACTTCAAAGTGTGAAGGGTAATGAAGATGAAAAGAATAAAGGGAAGAGAAGAACCCAGAGAATTAAATTAAGGGAAAAGCATAGGTTTAAAACCAAGAAATGGGAGAATGAGGATACACATCAGGGTAAAGGGTCCACGGGCAATATTTGCTTATTAAACAGGTGACACCAACTGAGAGATTTCCATTTTAAGCTGAAATACTAATTAACACAGCATATTTCCACTTCTTATGTGATGCAAATTATGAGAGAGATGGTGCCTTGGAAAGCAAAAACAACCAGAAAGGTAAAGTCCTACCCCTTGTAAAGTTAAACAGATTGTAAGTACCTCGTTTCACATTGTATTCCCTTTAGAACATTTGAATATAACTAGCCCAGCTCTTTCCCTTTCCATTTTTCCTCATGCACTTCAGTCAGGACCTCGTTACACATGCCGCCTGGAAGTTGAAGAGCAACCAGACCAAGGGAAAAAAATAACTAAAGAATCCAAAGGGTGACAGATCTGGGCCATTGGCCAACAGGTCCCTGAATATCATTTTTGAGCTCTCTGGGCACACAGCACCAAGGTGGCGAGCTCTGTTTCCTCTGACTGCGGACAATTCTCTGTGCCCCACGAAGTATTTGGCTGGAGTTCAAAGAAGTGGTGAGGTAAGTCCAACGACAGCCAGAGTTTTATCCTTTAATTCTAATTCTTTACCAAAGCCTCTCAAAGACTTCTCTAAAGAAGTCACAGCCATGCCCTTAGCCACGCCCTACTCCACAGATACAAACTCTTTGGAATGGGCCTGTGTCACCAAGGTCTTTAGCACCTACACAAAAACTGGCCTTAACAATTGGTTAGGGCTCGGCACCTGTGGCTCAGTCGGCTAAGGAACCAGCCACATACACCTAAGGTGGAGGGTTCGAATCCCCAGCCCGGACCTACCAAACAACAATGACAGCTGCAACCAAAAAATAGCCCGGCGTTGTGGCGGGCGCCTGTGGTCCCAGCTACTTGGGAGGCTGAGGCAGGAGACTCGCTTGAGCCAAGGAGTTGGACGTTGCTATGAGCTGTGATGCCATGGCACTCTACCCAGGGGGACAGTTTGAGGCTCTGTCTCAAAAAAAAAAAAAATTGGTCCGAAGACATGGGACTGGCAAGGCAGAAATAGAGGTGAATCAAACCTGGAAGTACACTCTAGTCCTAACTCTACTGCTAACCTGAGCCTGTGACAGCGAGTCCCTCCTGTCACCTCTTGGAGCCTTTGTTTCTTCATTTGCAATTCAGGGAACACAACTTCCAACCTTCAAATCTGTTCTAAATGAATACTTTTTATTGCTTAAAACACTGTTAACATGGTTTCTGCCACTGCACCAGAAAGCATTCTTACTGATCAACATTTTTGCTTTATTTTTTAGCAAATGTTAGAGTTATAAACCAAAGGAAAAGATTAAAGCATAGAAAATCAGCTCCCGTGTTTGTTTTTGCTCATTTATGAATCCCAGTTGCCTTTATCTGCATACTGTGAATATTGACAAAAACATCATGGCTCATCAACTCAGATGTTCATGCTGTCAAGATCCTTTCAAGGGCTGAATATTTCCATTCTGCTCCAACAATGCTCTGTGTGATGGATGATAGCTAGAGTAGCACAAATTCATCATTGACTCCCGGAAAACCTCAGGGCACATATCCCAAAGACAGCAAGGAAGTCGTACTACTCCCAGCGTGAATATGGGGCACCTGTATTCTAAGGCTGTTGCAAATGTGAAGAAGGAAACCAAAGCAGTCAACTAGCCTGACACCTCACTCTACAGATGAGGACATTGAGGTCAGAAAGGCCTCGCCACACGCCCAGCTTCATCCCAGCTGGAAGGACGCCTTCAGACCAAGCGCGTTAATCGTTCTCCTCACCAGCACTGCAGGACCCCAAGAATGGGTTTAATCAAGAATGAGACTTAAGATTCCAGTTGCTCAAGCAATTTAGAGAGGGTAAATGTTATTAAGTAAAAAAATCATTTCCCCTGGAGTATCAGTCAGTTCAGTTTCCAAACGGTAAGTTAACAAAGAGAGACAAAAAGCAGGAAGAGGCTTGGTGCTTGGTACATATTTGTAACTCGTAAAGTATTTGCTGAACTAAACCAACTTTATAACAAAATACAATTTTCTATGAACCAAATTAGTGCTTTCCCAGCTACAGTTAATGAGCACTCCAATAACAAAAAAAAGGCAATGGTATTTAGTGGGCACTCACCGCTCTAGGGAAACTAGGCCCTATTTGAAGATGTCTCAGATTGTGGGGTAGATTCAGTCTCTTAAAAATTCTGCTCCCAGTGGTGCCTGTGGCTCAAAGGGGTAGGGCACCGGCCCCGTATGCTGGAGATGGCGGGTTCAAACCCTGCCCCGGCCAAAAACTGTAAAAAAAAAGAATTCTGCTCCCAGTAAGGCACAGTGGCTCACACCTGTAATCCTAGCACTCTGGGAGGCTGAGGCAGTTAGATCGCCTGAGCTCAGGATTTTGAGACCAGCCTGAGCAAGAGCGAGACCTCATCTACAAAAATAGTCAGGGTTGTGGTGGGCACCTATAGCCACAGCTACTCGGGAAGCTGAGGCAAGAGGATCCCTTGGAGCCCTGAACTTCAGATTGCTGTGAGCTATGACACCATATCACTCTACCCAGGATGACATAACAACACTCTGTGTCAAAAAAAAGAGTTCTGCTCCTGAGTTCATGCAAACTAAAATCTCTATAAGTTCATATATTCATTTACTTGGGGTGAAAGCGAAGAGAGGAGAGAAGTGTGCTGGGGGTGAAGAAAGACAGGAAGCAAAATCACGTGAACAAGCAAAGCACACACTGCACACGCCACACACAGAGATCAGATAAAATCCCAGCAAGGATATTGGTCATGGGTCCTCTGCCTCTTGGCCAGGGAGTCTTCATCACTGATGCCGGCCATCAGGTACTTGAGGCCTGTGATCCAGGTACGGGCCTCCTCGGGGTTGGAGGTGATGAGGTCCAGGGACTCCATGTGGTTGCCATGGTAGATGGTGAAGCAGCAGCTGGGGTCAAAGTTCCCCTCAGCTTGTCTGTGGAATATTTCAGACTGCCGGCCCTCGGTGACTTTGTAAATGGAATCGATCAGTACTGCGAGGGAAGCAAGATACCCGGTGATGGAGCAGGTGAGAGACTCACAGTGATTAAGAAATGAGAAAAACAAGACCATGTCAAGTATAAAAAATACATAAGAAAAAATTGATTATCTGTACGTTGTGACTTTTAAGTCTAAATGTGTCTTTTTTTAACTTCAGATTACTATGGGGGGAGAAACAATTAGGTTACATGATTTGCATTTGTTAGGTAAAGTTCAAGTTGAGGTTGAGCCCTTCACCCAGGGGCTGTGCTGTGTACCCTGACAGGTGCCTATCAGGTGAGAGCTTCCCTGTCTTCCTCCCTCCTCCCTCCCCTTGAATTTAAGGGTGTTTTTCTCTCCTGTGGGCATGTGGGTGTTTATCTATCGGTTTCAGGTTAGCATTGCAGACACCACACACTTGCTTTCCTTTCTCATGATACTTTACTGAGAAGAATGTTCCACAGCTTTTCTTATTTCTGCTAGAAACCTGTCTGAGGATCTTGACAATGTCTTCCCCAGGCAGTGATTCAGGATATATTGAAATTAGTAACAAAAAGATAGATACGCCCAATAGAGCAAAAAGACTGGCAGAAAAGGAGGCTAATGAATACATCAAGTTTATAGTTAAACGTTTATGAAAGGAAAAACACAGAAAGACCTAGAGCCGACTGGTATTTTACAACATACGAGGACTGTCCTGAAAGTATCCAGGCACGTAATACAAAAAATAGAGGCCAGGCCTGGTGCCTCACACCTGTAATCCCAGCAGTCTGGGAGGCCGAGGCAGGAGGATTGTTTGAGCTCAGCAGTTCAAAACAAGCCCGTGCAAGGGTGAGACCCCATCTCTACTGAAAATAGAAAAATTAGCCAGGTGCCTATAGTCTCAGCTACTGGGAAGGCTAAGCCAGGAGGATCACTTGACCCCAGGAGTCTGAGGTTGCTGTGAGCTAGGTTGACGCCATGGCACTCTGGGCTGGGGCAACAGAGTGAGACAAAGAAAGAAAAAAAGAAAACTAGAGTCATGTGTGGCTGGATACTTTCTGGACAGCCCTTGTGCAGGAGCAGATTGAAAGTAAAATAATCTACTGCAGCCGAATAGCCCAGCTACACACGACTGGCACCCTGGAGAGGATGCTGTGGGGCTCTGATGCCAAGGTAGAGCGGAGCTTGGAGAAGCCAACGGCCGGGGGGGTGGGGGGCCCACAGAGCCACACGGGAACATGAAGCCACACCAGGGTGTCGAATAGACCATGGATGCCAGACGGGAAAGCTCAGGCAGAAAATAATGGGAGATGGCTCGGCACCTGTGGCTCAAGTGGCTAAGGCGCCAGCCACATACACCTAAGGTGGAGGGTTCGAATCCAGCCCAGGCCACCAAACAACAAGATACAATGACGGCTACAACCAAAAATAGCCAGGCATTGTGGCGGGCGCCTGTGGTCCCAGCTACTTGGGAGGCTGAGGCAGGAGACTCGCTTAAGCCCAGGAGTTGGAGGTTGCTGTGAGCTGTGATGCCACAACACTCTACCCAGGGGGACAGCTTGAGGCTCTGTCTCAAAAAAAAAAAAAAAGAAAGAAAAGAAAAGAAAAGAATGGGAGATAAAACTGGAAAGGCAGACAAAGGCTGGATCGTGGAGTAGCTGGAGCAACAGGCGGAGATTGGTATGGATATTATTTAGGTAAAGGAGCAAGGTCTGGATCAGAGAAGCACTGGCAGGAAGGATAACTTCAGAGTAAAATATTATTTTGCTTGTCTGTTTTTAAGTATAAATCAGAAGTATTGTCTATACTATCAATTGCCCATAGACACCATCTATGTCTCATTTCAGCCTTATTATCAGGGTCCCACTTTTCTTCTGGTATCCACTTATTCCCCACCTGGCTGACACATAAATAAGTCTATGCTCAGCCCCAGGTGGACGCTAGGATTTGCATCAGTGGCGCCCCAAGTTCTCAGTCTCCAAACTTGGGCTCCCTGGCTTTGTACTCAGACTGAGCTGCACTGCCAGGTCTCAGAGATCTCTGGCTGGCAGACGGCCCACCATGTAGATGGGCCCATCTTAGATTCCCAAGTCATGTAAGTCAATTTCCCTAAGAAATCCCCTCTCAGATTTCCATCTATTTATCTGTCTATCCATACATCCCTGTTGGTTCTGTTTTCTGAGAAAGAAGTTTTAACTAGGAGTCAGATTAAAACTATTTTATGTGCTATCATTAAAACCACATTAATTCATTAATCACTTAACTGTGCTCAGAATATGGCAAAACACCTTAAAGCCCCTAAGATTTATGATGTCTGTCATCTTTTATAGGAAAACAAAAGGTCTCAGTCTGTAAAACCATATATCTATCCCAACTTTAAACAAAGAAAGTTCATCATGTCATCAACTCAGGTAAAATGTCAGCATTTACAGCATTCATGGAAAAGAAAACTTCTGTGGAATGAAATGCCCCAACGATGGCCATCACTTATCTCAGACTGGCTAACCCCAAACCATGCAAAGTATGACAGTTCCACAGGTCAGAAGCTTCCACAGAGCCGTCCACTCTAACCCTTGTGAGACCATGCCAAGAAGAGCAAAGAATTCGAAGGTTGGTTTTACTTTTTGCCTTCTCACTCTTCCTAGACGGTCGCCAGCGGAGGCGGGTGCGGTGTTCATCCAGGTAAAAGAGCCGGACGAGCCCTTTGGTCCCACGCTTCAGTTTGATCATCTGCGTCCCGGACTGCATTACACTCATGCATCTTTCAACTGCAAAAGAGATTAGACACAGCACAATCAGCAATCACAGGAGGCTCCTGCATACACGTGTCCAGGCCTTACGGTCAAATAAAACCTCTGATTCATCCCCTCAAAGACTCTAACGACCAGAAGACAAATTTGGTAGAAGTAATCTGAAAAGAGAGTTAAGGAATATATGCATCCACCTAAAGTCAGTAAGAAGCTTTACTGACAGAAATAAAAATTCTTTTCCAGGTAGATAAAGCATTACTGTTTCACTGGGCTACGTTTTGCTCTGATTTTTTTTTTTGGGGGGGGGTATGAAATGTTGACCATTTGATATTTCGTTTTATCTTCTTAAAGCAAGTTCTCAGACATGTTAAATCCTATGAGATTTTGTATAGCCAGTTGCAAAACCATCTTATAACAAGGCTTTTAAATGCAATCAACAGAAACAAGAATTGGCGAAATGCCGACAATTGTTGGATTATGGTTACACGGGGGTTTGTGTTACATATTTGTGTATGTTTTGAAAATTGCTAAATAAATATTCTTCAAATGTGATCAGTAACATCAAATTTTCACAACTGAACATGAAACATTTGCTGACGCACTCAGCTGCTAAGATTTTCCATCCAGAGGAATAACTTGGCAACTGAATTTAGGGAATATCCAAATCACTTATGGTTTAAATTAAAGCCATCATTTAGACCCACTCTGCTTTGAGATGACCCCTGCTGGAAGTAGACATCCATCATTTTTGCCTGTTTCCCTTGTGTGGTGACAGCATCCCCACTTTCCTTTGGAGACACTCCTCTCCTATTTCATATACCTCTGGTGGCCTCTCAATCACCCCAGCTAAGGAGCAGGCACTGAATTATGCTTAGAGCAAAGGGGACTCCCTCCTGAGCAACATAAATCCCGAGCAAATCATTAAATGAAAACAGAATGGGGCCATTTCAACAACTGAGATGTTCCTGGTTCTCCATCCCAAGATGCATCAGTTGTCACAATTCTTATTCTTCCTGAGACTGACAAATGTTTCCATTTTCCTCCGGATTCTAGAAGTAATACAACACCCTTCCACTCTTTTGTATTATAGCTGACAGAAATAGCATTTGTTCACAAAGATCACCCACTAATACATATTCACACATATAACCATTAAGGAACTCAAAATACCTGGCTTTGAGAGCACAACAGATCAAAGCAGCATGGTAAACAAACTTTAACAACAGCAGACGTCAGCTTCTTTACCTAAGCATTTTGTCTTTACTAGGAAAGATAATCTCATCCAACAGTTTAACGTTATATGCACAAGGCACCCATTTTCTGACACCACAAGTACCACTGGACATAGGATTTGTGCTCGCACAGGGTTCTGATTAAAAGAGAGAGAGAGAGATTCCATACGAGGCCACAGCAAAGGAGACCGGAGTAGGCGGGCATGTGGAGAAATGTAGTAATAAGAGTATCAGTGAAGATCCGGGAACAGGAAGTGGTAAGAGTATGAACAGAAAAAAAGAAAAGATGAGCCTCCCTCTTTGGGAGAGTGACTACAAAGGGGATTGACAGGATGTGTGCTTCCATGGGCCAGAGAAGACTGGGCTCCTGGGGCTGGGGGGGCCGGTGTAGTAAGATTTTGATCCCCTGTCAGTGAGAGAGTCACAAGGCATGTTTAAGCAAATGATGGGCTGGAGAAAAGATATGACTTAGCAAGATATCTCTATAGGAAGAGAAAATAAGACAAATTGTTGAAACCCGAGGGGAGAGCTAAATTCAGCGCAGCCTCAGGGACCCAGCAGCGAGGCTCGCCGTTGTGCCTGGCAGGGCTCCTCTGCTCTGTGCACCGTCCCTCTCTCCCCTTCCGTTCCCCAGCTCCTTTTCCTTTCCCTAAAGTGGAACCATCATGGCTATGGTAGCTCAACCTTTCAACGGGAAAAGCACAGAGATATAAAAATGGAATGGGTTGCGAGAGCTAATGAACGCCACCTACCATCTAGCGAGCATCAACCAGAAAAACCCAGATATTTGAGAAGGTGGGATCCAATCCCTATTGAGTTCACACAGTGTAGTACACGGACTTGGCAGAGTCAGAGCGTAAAAGAATACGCCGCTTAGATTGTTCCCAGAGCCGCCTTGTGCTTTGTCACTCCTTACTGCCTGTCACCCAGAAAACCCATTTGATTAGTCAAACTCAGAAATTGGGTCCCGTCTGGACAGCCACCTCACCCGTCTTGCTTCCCCAGACCTGAGAGGGAACGATCCCTTATAAAGCCAACCAGAGAAGCATCCTCAATCCTTCTTTGCGACTCCTTCCGGTGCATAAAAGTCACCAATGATGGAGACAAAATATTCTTCCAGTCTCACATAAATCATGTTGTGTGTCAGCGGAAATGGCTAACAGCAGGAAAATTATTCTCCACCCGTGCCACCCTGGTAGATTCCACAGAAGAGCGTAAGAAAGGCAGGTAAACACGGGAAGAGTTCCAGTGGATTGAAATAACCTCACCGTACACATCTCCAGTGTGGAGGGTTCCCCCTGAGAAAAGTTTGCCGGTTACAAACTCATGGCGGCTGCCATCATGTGCATAATCCCTTTGATTCCACACTGTCCTCTGTGGCTGCATTAGTATTTCTAGAAAACATGTCTATTTGGATACAGTGCGGCAACCTACAAGAATATTAAGGGAAGGATACCTACCAGCCCAACACAAAAAACAAATATTGTTTTTGTCTGTTACGTTCCAGGCCTTCCACATGTACACAAATACGCGGCACAGGTTGAAACCATGATATTTAGGCCATCTGGCACTCTGCTTTTTTCATTGGTATTGTAACAGCTTTCCATGCTTCTACACAGTCTTAATAATTATCATTTTAATGGCTGCCTAGGCGAGCAGCATCAATATTTAAAGAGCAGAACAGATGAAAGGAAGGCTATATTCCTAACTTTATTACATAATTAGGGTTTTAAAACTCTTAACAGACTCCCATTTGTAAAATGAAAGGTATAAAAAAATGGCCTACAAAGTCCTTTGGAATTCAGCTCTTTAAAAGGATTAAATCAATCCTTGCTGCCACAGTTTTAAATAAGCAAATTTCTGATTCACTAAACTCCCCTAATAAAAAATGCTGTTGGAAAAAAAAAAAAAAAACATTTCTGAATTGAAGTAACATAATAGAAAGTATGTATCATTTGAGGGAAGATTCCCAAATCCCCACTAAGTATACAGAAGGCTTAATTCTTCAAGCCCTATTTGGGGTGTTTTTGTTTTAGGGGGTTTTGGAGGGGTTTTGATGGGGGAGGCTCTTTTATTCCTTAACTGATGAAGTAGAACAGCATCTTCAAATCAGAGATAATCCATTTCTTTTAGGGATGTCACATTTTGCTACCTGATGCTGACTTTTTACAATAGCTTTAATTAAGCAAGAATCTGTATGCAATAAAATTCGCCTGTTTAAAATGTATAACCCCACAACTTGATGTATTTGCAGAGCTGTGTGCCATTTCCGTCATCACACACCCATTTCCAGTTACTCCCCATTTTCACCTGCAATCCTAGACAACCACTAACCCACTTCTTGTCTCCATCGATGGGCCTTTTCTGGATTATTCATTTACAGGAAACCATACAATATGCAGTCTTTAGTGTCCCACCTCCTTCACTTGGCAAAATGTTTTTGATGTTCCTATGATGATCGTGTTGGTTGTTGTCTTCTGTTCCTTCCTTCAGTTCCCCCACATCACATTAAATTCTACTGCTGCCCCTTGGAGGTAAAAATGATCCTGAACAGAAGACTGGTTAAAAAAAGTAATGTAGGCCAGGCATTGTGGCAGGTGCCTGTGGTCCCAGCTACTTGGGAGGCAGAGGCAGGAGACTCGCTTGAGCCCAGGAGTTGGAGGTTGCTGTGAGCTGTGATGCCATGGCGCTCTACCCAGGGGGATAGCTTGAGGCTCCGTCTCAAAAAAATAATAATAATAATAATAATGTATACATACACACAGTGGAGTGCTGTGTAATTATAAAAGAAAAAAGGGAGAGATCTGTGACCTGATAGGGAGTAATTTCCAGGAGACATCAGTAAGTATAAGCATACTATATAAGCTTATTTATATAAATAAATAAATTACCTTGTTTATATAAAATAAGCAGACCTAGTATGCTATCCTATTATCTATGCTACTAAGATAGCTTATTTATATAAATTAGACATATATAGTATGCCATCTTGTATAAAAAAAAATGAGAATTATAAGAACACACAAATATATTCTTGTCATTACAAAAAGAAACACAAGGATAAACCAGAAAACAATGAAGTTGACTATCTATAAAAGTGAGAGAGAATAAACTAGAAAGGATGAGAAATGGAATGAGTAGGGCTGAGTACATTGGATACTTTTTCTTCCATTCTTGAGATGCTTTGCTAAGAAGAATATTTTCCAGCTCCATCCATGTAAACATGAAGGAGGTAAAGTCTCCATCTTTCTTTAGGGCTGCATAGTATTCCATAGTGTACATATACCACAATTTATTAATCCATTCATGGGTCAAAGTTATAACCCAATTTTAGCCCAAGAATATGGGGAAAGGGGAGAGGGAGTGGAGGGGAAGAGGGAGGGTGATGGTGGGACCACACCTATGGTCCATCTTACAAGGGTACATGTGAATCTCTCTAAATGTAGAATATAAATGTCTTCACACAATAAAGAAAATGACATGAAGGCTATGTTAACCAGTTTGATGAAAATATTTCAAATTGTATATGAAAACAGCACACTGTACCCCATGACTGCATTAATGTACACAGCTATGATTTAATAATAATAAAAAAAGAAGAAATGGAATGAGAATGCTCTTTGTACCCTACATATTTAAAATTAAATCAAAAGGAATAGAAAGTGATACAGTCACGAGTCACTTACTGTTGGGAGGCATTCTGAGAGATGTGTTATGAGGCGACATGTGGCATCCTGCTGACACAAACCCAGCCGGGACAGCCTACTGCATACCCAAGTATAGTGTGTCTTACCACTCCGAGGCTACACACATGTACAGCATGTTATTGTGCTAAGTGTTATGTGCAGGTTACAGGTGCTACAACACAGCTGTAAGTGTGTGTGTATCTAAACACAGAAAAGTTACAGTAAGAATATGGAATTATTTTATAGGACCACCATTGTATCTGTGATCTGCAGTCAACAAAATGTGGTCATGCAGTCGTTTCCACTGTTAATATACACCAAGAGCGATCTACACACACACACATCTGTATTTGTGTGTATTTACATTTCCATATATACCTGTGTATAGTTCCTAGTTCTGTCCTTTGAAAGGACCAAGAAGCAAAAGCAACTCTTGTAGACATAAGCACACTTGGTGCCCTGACCATCCTCTGTTCCAAAGGTCACCGTGAGACAGATTTTCACATACAAGGTCATGGCCATGCCCAAGTTAAGGTCATACAAAGATACCACTTGCACCTTACTGTGAGCACATGTATTCTGGGACACTGGTCACTCAATTGTGTACCAGCAGACACACACACAGAGTCCACAAAGTCCCCTGGCAAGGGAATCTTTTCATCAAAAAGATACACGAAAAATGTGAATTGATTTTTTGCCAGCTTCCACAGATTAGAGTAAATCTGGATAACTAAAAGAGATTAGCTTCTGAAAACAATTTTATTTCTATGTGGAAAATGTCCCAAATGATACACAGGTAATGTTTCTCAAAAAAGAAGGAAAGGGAGATTTCCTAAAACCACGAGAGCAAAAATAAAGGGTATGTTTGTTGAATTCTCAGCACAAACCAAACACCTATTGGGAACTTGGTACGTACATAGTGGATGCTGAGAGGTCAAGTGTATGGGCACTACTGCTGGGTAAATGGTGTCTGTCCATAGTTTCAAAGGTACAGGGCAGAGGGAAGAGTTCTAGTTCAAACTCTGCCACGAACTGAATGTGTGAAGCTCAGAAGGTCATCAAATAGCCTACTCTCCTCCACCTAAAAAGGCATTTTCCTTGATGTTCTATGAGTTTATAAAACAGCAGATCCAGCTTTCCTAAATGGTATTTTACCTTCCAAGAAGGCAAAATTCTAGTTCTTCAGAAAGTCTTTCGGAACAATTTTAAAGAAAAATAACTTATTAACATATAGACCTGAATTTCTAGAATATTCTTTATAAAAAATAAAACTGCTCTTTGGAGGGAATGGCTTCACTTGAAAAGCTATTCCTCGCCAGCAGCAGAGCCTTAGAGTCAAATCACCTCAGCTTGTGGATAAACGCCCTCACAAAGGAGGATGCAGAGCGCCACCCTTACTAAGTCACGATTCTGTCCACGGACGAATAAACAGTGTGGCGCTCATTGATTTTTTTTTTCATTGCCTAAATCATTCCTGTGGAGAAGATAAGATTATTTGAAAGGCTTAAGAAAAAAAAAAACTAATTGGTTAGCAGTATCATTTTGAAATTTGTTTGCAAACCTTACACCCACATAGTCAATATGTTTACAAAGTTTATAAATACATAGGAGGGGGTTTAGGTCAAAGAAAGGGTGAAAGGCATTAACCAGTAATCTCTTAAATGTCAGACCCTTTTCCCAGTGCATTGAAGCCTTCACAACAATTCTTTCTGTCCCATAACTGTTAGCCCTGGGGAACAAATGAAATACTAAGAATTCGTAATAAGGTAGATTTTTTTGTTTTATCCTATGGGAGGAGGGATATAAATTAATCTTAGAATTCTAAATTTAGCTCCATATAATATGTAAAGAGTTTTCTACTGAAAACAAGTAGATCTGAGATGACAGTGTTAGCACCACTCCACGATATGGTTTGTAATAAGCAATATTGTTTTTAAAAGGCCAACATACCCTGTTCCATCCTTTATTCAGTGACACAGCACTGCATTGTACTGAATATTTGGAAGTAAGATTCTCAAACTACAATAAACATTGGCCTTTATTTATAGAAAATATTATCTAACAAGGCTTTTTCACGGTTCTCCATCCTGGCTATACTTTAAAAATCACTTGGGGACCTTCTAACACGTGATGGCCAGACAGCAGCAGCACATGCCAATTAGATCAGAATTTCCTGGGGCAGGGGTGGGGGATGGAGAATGGGTTTGCCTTCTGGTTTCTTTGTTTAAGCTTCCCAGGGATTCTACTGGGCATCCAGAATTCAGACTGTTGATCTATGTTATCTCACTTATTCCTCATAGTAGCTCTTCAAATTAGAGACAGTTAATGCCCCTCATTCCAGAATGGATGAAACAGAGAAGGGAAGAATTGGCTGAGATCACACAGGTGGAACAGGGCAGAGGTAGGCTGTGCGTCCCTGGACAGCATCCCTCTGTCTCACTACGTGTGATGTCCCCTGCAAGTCCTTCCAGGCCCTTGACCAGCTTGTCACTGAAGAGTTCACTAAACAGTCTTAACAGCATATAAATAAGAAATCAAGTTTATTGATCCTTAAGACCCTTTCTATCAGAGACCCTTTGTAGGAGTCTATAGAATATCAGGTCTAAGTTTTAGAAACTTGATGTATAACAGTGATACTAACGCGTAGGAATAAGAAGTATGTGAAAATTAACAATGAAATAGGGGTTGGGATATAAGAAGGTAAGCAGGGTGGACTGGGTGGGGAGGGGGTGGTGGTGAAGGAGGGCCTCAGAGGAGACAGAATCTGAGCCAGATCTTTGAGGATCAGGATGTGAACGTGTGGTGTATTTTTTTCCTTTTGTCCTTGGTCTAGGTCTCTGCAAATTTTTTCTTCCAACTTAGAATGTATAAATAATAACTGTGGTTATTTTAGATGAATTATATGAACCATTTACCACATTTAAAAAATTAGACCTTAACACTTGTTTCTTAGTAACGGGAAAGCCAGTTTCCCTTGTCGCTTACCCCCAGCCTTCCTAGCTATTTCTCGGCTGACTGTTAGCAAGGGGTGATTTAATTCAGCTACGTCTGCAAGGCTTAGCCTTCCCTAAAGACGGCAAACATTTTCTGTCTTAGTTCTACAAGAATCACCCTGTCAAAGCATAAAAAACATTTCCAATGCCCATGTCCAGAAAAAAAAAAAAATGGTTTACCCTACTACCTGCTAATTTCAGAGCGGTAGCTTATGGGTTGACTGGTGGTTGGTCAAAATCGGCAGCGTACACGGCTGTTAGGAGATGGAAGACGGGTGAGGGCCTTGTAGTTCAACTACTACTAAAGTGGCAACTGGTTCTGATCCTGGCTTTCTTTAAAATAACAGATTCACTACCCTATCTCCAGAGATCCCTATTGCCTGAGAACATGCATTTTAAAAACGCTCCCAGGTAATTCTAAGGCCCACTGGAAACCACAACTCTCACCATCACCGCTCGCCCTGCCTGAGCACACGGTCAGTAGAAACCAGTCGTAGCTACCCACACATGGCACAAGGACTCAGTGTGGTACAAAAGTCAGGCCTCCTGCTCGGCTGCACGTTTGGACATTAGCACAAGGTCTCCATCCTACTAACAAAATACGTGATATCCTAGTGAAAACAAGAATAAAAGATACGAGATCCCAATGTGCAAATAATCATTGTTAATAGTCTCTCTATAACCCCTCGCCTCCTCAGGGACTGATCCACACCTCACAATTCCAGATCTGTCCTAATCTGTACACAGCTGCTAAATAGAGCAGAGGCGCCTTCTAACTCTGATCCCTAAAGACCAATCATCCTCTTCTCTGACCTCACCCACACCACATCGAGAGTCACGTCTTGGAAAAGCACGACACCTCCCTTACGGCACGCTTTCACAGCACACCACACGTACAAAGCACAGCGTGAGTGTTTGGTAAGGTTGCTATGGACTTATTCATTTCTTAAAGTCCCTGTGCACCCTTTCCATCTACCTCCTGCATTTATTTTAATTGCATCGTATAAGGAGATGCCTATTATGTGCTCTCACAAATGTGTACAAACCAGGAGTTCCCCATTTTGACACTCGACCTTCTATTTCCTTCACCAACTACTGGTTTATGAAACTGATCCTGCTTTATCAAAAAATTTAGAAAAAAAAATCTTAACGAATTTTATGCAAATTGCTCTAATTTTGTGTGCCTAAGATTTAGAAAAAAAATTAACTAATTTCATACAAATTGCTCTAATTCTGTGTACCTTTAAGGCTTTCCATCCAAATGTCAAATAACCAGAAAAGAGAAGAAGCAATTGATCGCATGTTCCCTGGACACAGAGCCTCCCCCAAAGCCTCCGTTGCTCTCAGGACAATGGTCTCCCAGGGGCCTCCCTGAGACGACCTTCAGTGCTGATGCAGGCCTGACACCTTCCAACCACAGCCAGTTGGAGGTCAAGCTGAATGACATTTAAAGCAGGCACCTTATTTCTATGGCAGATGCTTTCGTTAAAAAAAAAAAAAAAATCTATCCTAAAAAACATAAAAATAGAACTCTTTGAGGTGAGAAAAATGCCTCGGAGAATCCCTCAGGTTTACGTCTCAAAAACTGTCCTCATTCAAACCTTTGTCCTAATAGCCTAAGTCTCCTTTAAAAAGAATTATATGCTACGTAACCACCACTGAGTAACTGAGTGTTCATCACAGCCTATTTGTGGCATTTTGATTGGAGCTGTTATCCTAATCAGTGCATACAGATCTCAAAATCATTTTTAAAAAATAGTAGAAAAATCTAAAGATGGAAAAAATATGAAAAACCCTGAAGACTTCCCCTAAGCAAAGTGTGCATAGATAATTAGGGCAGATGTGCTGCAAAATCTTCTAAATAGTCAACCCCGGAGAAACAAAAGGCCAGCAATAAAACCATAACTCTCTGCGTAAAAGATTTATCGAGTCTCTCTGAATTCAGAAATAATCACCCGTGTGAACACAAGCACTTGCACACCAACACTCAAACATTTCCTGAGCAGTAGGAGGCTGACCACCTAAGGGGAATCAGCAGGGATGAGAAGATTACCCAGTGATTGGTGGGGATTTCCCGCAGAGCCTGGGAAGTTTGCAGGAATTGAAGGAACAGAAAAAACTGTCATGGAGGGCAGAGGGAGTGTCAGGGATGGATGGAGAGAGTAGGAAATATTTAACATAACGGCGCTAGGACAAGAAGGAACAAATGGAAGCAAAACTTTGGGTGAAGAAGAGAACCACCAAAAAAGAACCAAAAATTAGAAATAGCTGCAACCCAGAGGGAAAGTTGGCGGGGTGTGTAGGAAAAATGAACACCTGACAGCTATCTCCATAGCCCTCAACGTCAGACACAGGACACTAGGACAGTCTCTCCTAGTGGCATGGGTAGGTCAATGAAATGAGGACATACATTTCAGCCACTATAGTCTGTACCATTTTAAACACACCAGCAATGCCAGCTACCCCGCCTGTCTTCCTAGAGCAGTGGTTCTCAACCTATGGGTCGTGACCCACAGGAACTGTATTAAAGGGTTGCAGCATTAGGAAAGTTGAGAACCACTGTCCTAGGGTGAGAATTCCACAGTTCCTCTATTGTAGGCAAAGGACTAATGCCCTAATAAGCCTACCTACATTAAAAAATATCTATACAGGCTCGGCGCCTGTGGCTCAAGCGGCTAAGGTGCCAGCCACGTACACCCAAGGTGGCGGGTTCGAATCCCCAGCCCAGGCCCGCCAAACAACAATGATGGCTGCAACCAAAAAAAAAAAAAATG
>CAUYQV010111217.1:0-22745 GCA_963574575.1 Galagoides demidoff
CCAACTTAACTTGGAAAAAAAAAGAGTAAAATCTCTAATTTCATCAATCAGAAATGATAAAAACGAAATAACAAGAGACCCCTCAGAAATTCACAAAATCCCTAATGAATATTATGTTCTCAGAAATATGAAAATCTGAAAGAAATCGACCAATACTTGGAAGCATTCCATGTTTCAAGACTTAGCCAGAAGGAAGTGGAAATGTTGAACAGGACTATATCAAGTTCAGAAATAGCATCAAATATACAAAATCTCCCAACAAAGAAAAGCCCAGGACCAGATGGCTTCACATCAGAATTCTACTAAACCTTTAAAGAGGAACTAGTACCTATATTACTTAACCTTTCCCAAAATATAGAAAAAGAAAGAGTACTACCTAACACATTCTATGAAGCAAACATCACCTTGATCCCCAAACCAGGAAAAGACCCAACAAGAAAAGAAAATTATAGACCAATATCACTAATGAATATTGATGCAAAATTATTCAATAAGATCCTAACAAACAGAATACAGCAACACATCAAACAAATTATTCACCACAACCAAGTGGGTTTTATCCAGGGTCTCAAGGCTGGTTCAATATACATAAATCTATAAATATAATTCACCACACAAACAAATTAAAAAACAAAGACCATATGATTCTCTAAATTGATAAAAAGAAATAACTTTTGGTAATATCCATTATCCCTTTATACTAAGAACACTTAAGAAAATTCGTATAGAAGGGACATTACTTAAACTGGTAGAGGCCATCTATAGCAAATCCATAGCCAATATCATATTGAATGGAGTTAAATTGAAATCATTTCCAGTCAGATCAGGAACCCGGCAAGGTTACCCATTGTCTCCACTGCCCTTTCACATTGTAATGGAAGTTTTTTCCATCCCAATTAGGGAAGAAAAGGCAATCAAGGGTATCCATATTGGATCAGAAGATATCAATCTTTCCCTCTTCACAGATAATATGATTGTATATCTAGAAAACACCAGGCATTTGAGTACAAAACTCTTAGAAATGATCAAGGAATACAGCAGTCTTTCAGGTTACAAAATCAACACTCATACATCTGTAGCCTTTATATATACCAACAGCAGCCAAGCTGAAAAAAACAGCCAAGGACTCTATTCCACTCACAGTAGTGCCAAAGAAAATGAAATATTTGGGAGTTTCCCTAACAAAGGACATGAAAGATCTCTATATATAGAACTATGAAACTCTAAGAAAAGAAATAGCTGAAGATGTTAACAAATGGAAAAACATACCATGCTCAAGGATGGGAAGAATCAACATTGTTAAAATGTCCATAGTGCCCAAATCCATATATAATTTTAATGCAATCCCCATTAAAGCTCCACTGTCATACTTTAAAGAGCTTGAAAAAAATAATACTTCGTTTTATATGGAATCATAAAATATGTTGAATAGCAAAGACATTCGTTAGAAATTAAAAAAAAAGCAGAAAGTATCATGCTACCAGACTTCAGACTATACTATAAATCAATAGTGACCAAAACAGCACAGCACTGGCACAAAAACAGAGAGGTAGATGTATGGAACAGAACAGAGAACCAAGAGATGAACCCAGCTACTTACCGTTGTATGATCTTTGAGAAGCCAATTAAAAACATTGAGTTGGGAAAAGACTCCCTATTTAACAAATGGTGCTGGACAGACTGGCTGGCGACCTGCAGAAGACTAAAACTAGATCCACACCTTTCACCACTAACTAAGACTGACTCTCACTGGATTAAAGACTTAAGCTTAAGACATGAAACTATAAAAATACTAGAAGAAAGTATAGGGAAAACACTTGAAGAAATAGGCCTGGGTGAAAAATTTATGAAGAGGACCCCCCAGGCAATTGAAGCAACATCAAAAATACACTACTGGGACCTTATCAAATTAAAAAGCTTCTGCACAGCCAAAAGCACAGTAAGTAAAGCAAGCAGACAGCCCTCAGAATGGGAGAAGATATTTGCAGGTTATATCTCCAACAAAGGTTTAATAAGCAGAATCCACAGGCAACTCAAATGTATTAGCAAGAAAAGAACAAGTGATCCCATCTCAGGGAGGGTTTTTTTTTTTTTTTTTTTTTAGTTCTTTTACACATTTGCAGGGTTAGTTCCTTATTAGATATATAATCTGCAAATATATTCTCTCATTCTGTAGATTGCCTATTTACTCTTGATATTTTCCTTTGCTGTATAGAACCTTGTTAGGTCAATATAACTTGTCTATTCCTCTCATTGCCACTATTTTTGAGGTTTTACCCATAAATCCATGCCTACACCAATGTCATGGTGCTTTTCTCATACATTTGCTTTTCTAATACGTTTTCTTCTATTCGTTTTGTAGTTTCGGGTCTGATCCTCAAGTCATTTTGAGCTTATTTTTGTGTATACTTAAACATAAGTGTCTAGTTTTATTCTTTTGCATATATATAGTCTGTTTTCCCAGCACCATTAAATAAAGACACTGTTCTTTCTCCACTGTGTGTACTTGGCACCTTTGTCAAAATCATCTGGTTATAAATGCATAACTTTATTACCAGGTTTTCTATGTTGTTTATTGGTCTGTGTCAGCTTTTATATCAGTGTCATGTTTTTTGGTTACTGTAACTTTGTAGTTTGTTTCAAAGTGAGGTTTTATTCTATTCAAAATAAAATGAATGAAATCTTGTCATTTGCAGCAACATGTATGAACCTGGAGGACATTACGTTAAGTAAAGTAAGCCAGACACTGAAAGAGAAATATAGTATGAACTCACTCATATGTGAAATATAGAATGTTGTTCTTATAAAAGTTGGTGGTGGTTACCAGAGAGTGAGAGGAAGGCAGGAGGGATTATGAGCAATTGGTCATTGGGTACCAAGCTATGTTAGGAGAAATAAGTTCTAAAGTTCCACTAAATAGTAAGATGACTAAAGATAATAATTTATTGTATATATCCAAATACCTGGGAGACAAGTATTTGAATGTTCAAATCACAAAGAAATGATGAGAGTTTAAGGTGATGGCTATGATGATTACCTTGATTTGATCATTACATATTGTACCCCATAAATATATGCAATTATTATGTGCCAATCACAAATAAGAGCAAAGCTAGGATGTGAAAAACAAAGACTTTAATGTAGATGAAAGAAACTTTTTTTAAGGCCCAGACCTCACAAGCTAAATGCAAACTCCTGTGCTCAAGTGATCCACCTGCCTCAGCCTTTTTAGTAGCTAGAACTATAAGCATTCACCACCATGCTTCCTATAGTCCCAGCTATCCAGGAGCCTCAAAAGTGAAAGAAAATTTCTCATAAGCAATTCATGCTTTAAAAATAATAGAAACTTTTTTCAAGTAAAATAATAGCTCAAATATTAAAAGAGCAGAATATATGTTGTTAAAAACAGCATTGTTGTTATAGAGGAAAGGCTTGAAGAAATCTTCTTAGTGAGTGCAGATTATAAAAGGAAAAGTCATCACAGAGCACAGAGATGAGCCAAAAGATAAGGAAGGCAGAAAAATATAGAAATTACATAGAGAAATCTTTCCAGAAAAGTTCTCTGAAGGAAGAAAGTCATGTATTAAATAACATTCTTTTAAAAATACCTATTAAGTATACAGAATATGTCAGGCTCTGTTCTAGAAGCTGAGGAATCACAGTAGTAAGCAAAAGGAAAATTTTTCTGCACTCAAATTACTTTCTTCTAAGAAAAACAGACAGTAAACAAGTAAACACAGAAACAATATAATCTCAGATTTATATAGTCAAAGACAAAGAGTATTGCAGAAAATTTTTATACAGGATGCTTGAAGATTTAGCCTAGCTCAGTTATTGAATTCATAAGATAAAAATAAAAGACTTATTTAGGCATCCAGGCTAGAAAAGCAAATCACCTACAAGGAGAAAAAATATGGATATATTTCTTTGTTTTCCAATATAACATTAAAGGCCAGAAGATCATGAAGATATACCTCTAAATTTTCAAGAGAGAGAAGATGAAAATAAAGAATACAAACCAAAAAATATATATCATTTATATATCAGGGAAATAGGCAGACATTCTTAAAAGATGAAAGAACTAAGAAATATAGCATCCAAAAACTCTTCTTTAAAAAAAAAGCAAGCAAGCAAAAATCATTTGATAAAGATATCCACAGCCAATGAAGAGATTCATCAAAATAAAGATCTTAGGAATGGAGAAGCCGGGGACTGGTGTTAATTAGATTTGAATCCATTGAAACATAAGCTAACAGTAAAATAAAATATAAAAATTACGTGCACCAAATAGTATGTGCATATTTAGAAACTTCAATAATGTAAAATTAGTGTCATAATTCTTCAAACTTGGGAGTGAGGAGCTAGGGATATGGTAGAAAATGTGAAAGAGCTAATGCTGTCATTTTTCACAATGAGAAATTAGTACTATACAAAAAGGAAACATTTAATTAAAATTAATAATTACTCCAAATTCTTTGTGTTACCTATTTTATTATTCTTAGAGGGATAATTTAAGAAATACTATGTTTTGTGGCAAAGAAGCATATATCTGAAGTGAAACATTTCCTGAAACTTTTCCTTTAATTTTTCTTAAAATCAAGAAAAATTGTACTTATATTTGTAAAATAAAATAAAATGCTATCATATTGCATATATATATAGTATCTATCTATCTATATATCTAAATCTTTATCTAAATCTCTCTCTCCCCACTCTTTCTCTCTCTATACATAATTTTATTTGCCCTTGTACTGATATTTATTATTTCTATTATTTGGATTTAGATACCTAGAGAGATGTTTGGAATAATGTGTTTGTAAATTACTGACGATAATTATTTGTGTAGTAGGATTTGAAGGGTTTATTTTACTAGAAAATTAAATAATCTTTGTTTTTCTTCATTTTCATGATTCATATCGACATAGGGTATAAATGATTAGGTTACATAGTTTGCATTTGTTAGGTTAAATCCAAGTTGTAGTTTAGCCCTTCACCCAGGGGATGTCCTATATACCTTTCTATTGTGCCCATTAGGTAAGAGTTTATCAAACCTCCTCCCTCCTCTCCTCTCTTTCCTTTCTTCTACCCCGCAACTGAATGCATTTGTTTCTTCCAGTTAGAGACCTAATAATGGGATTGTAGGGCCAAATGGAAGGTCTACTATTAGCTCTTCGGGAATTCTCCATACTTCTTTCGAAAATGGCTATAATAGTTTGAAATCCCAACAACAGTGTATAAGTGTTTCCTTCTCTCCACACCCACACCAGCACCTGTAGCTTTGATTCTAATCATCAGGATATATGTTTTTCATTCCTGATGGTCACTTTACCATTTTTCCAGAAATATTAAATTGAGTTTTCTTCTGAAAAAAGTCATGTGAAATAAGCATAAACATGGTCTTTTAGTTGAAAAGGCATTTAATGGATGTCTGGAGACCAAATTTTAAGCTTCACATCTGCCTTAAAAATTGCAACTAAACTGTATGAAAATTAGTTTTTCCATCCATAAAGCAGTGTATTCCAGTACTAACATCACTATAAGTTCATAGAATGCACCAGTAGCTTATTTAGTCTGAGCTGACCCTGAAGAAAAGAGCATGAGAGAAGGGCTTTCATGCAGACAGTTTATTCTGGGATGGGATGATCCCAGGAAACAAGAATGAGACTCCAGGGAGGGTGAAATGAAAGCTGATACAGGCATCTCATGTTGAGCCAGTTATGGCTACACCTAAAGGAAAGACAAGGGATCATACGTCCACCACTAGTTTCAACCCCACACTGGCTAAATATTACCCCGTGGGTAACATTGGGATAGAAGATACCGGAAACCCTGTTAAATTTCAATTGTACATAAATAATTTTTTTTTTTTTACAATTTAACAACAAATATTTTACAGGACATATTAAACAGTTTTTCATGGTTTATTTGAAAATCAAATTTAGGTAGGCATGGTGTATTTAGCTAGACATGGAGTATTAACTCATTAAGATGTGAACACTTTCATACTTCTGGTTATGCATGTGTGAGTGCAGAGTTTTGCATCGCAGTATCAATGAAACACTGCTGGAGAAAGTAAGAGGAACATAATTCAGGGTAAGGTGCAGATGAGAGGAGACGCAGCCTGATTTGATATACCTGTGCACAGTGACTACCTGAGCAGCAGTGAAAGTTTGGGCAGAAGAGTGGCATAGACTAACAAAGCATGTGGGGGAATTACACTAAATGATCAGAGTGGATATATTTTATAATCTATATGTCATATGTCATCAAAGAAAATACGAGATGATATTATCATTATAATTGGCTTGTTTTAAAATTTGGCTGTTTTGATAAGGATTAGATGATTCAAATTACAGGTTATCTATTAACAAGTGTAAGCTAATTGTATTAAGAAAGAATGAAAACAGAATGATGCTTTTGGCTTTCACATAAGAGCTTTCAAAATTCAAAACCTTTTTTCATGTATAGTTGGTTTGACTATTTGGTCTGAATTGATTTGCTCTGAAAAGGCATGCTATTTTTCTGTTTACCAGGAAGTGACTCTTGCCGGGTACGAGCATTTTTTACTTGGAATTGTATGGTTGTGCAGAGGACTCTCAGTGTGCCTAGAATTCTGGAGTCTCTCAGCAAATGGCAAAGTCTATTCGCTGTAACTGTTTTTGTTTTTCACTGTTGGTTTTCCACACAGTGATGAGCACTTTTTCCATTGTGATCACTTAATATCACTTTATTCAGTCTTGGAGGGAATAAATTATTGTCCGTTTTCTAGAAATACATAACTATTGTTGTATAGTCAATTTTCAGGGTAACCTCCAAATTATCTCTGAACTCACTGCATTCTTCTGCTTCATCCATTATTTTCTCAAAGTATGTGACTTACTGATTTCGGCAGAAGAATAAAATGCCTTTAGTGCCAAGCCTAGGAGGTCATTCTGCCAAAAGAACTGTTATTTCCTTATTTTTCTTCTTCCATAGAAAAATTTATGCACAGTTCTTATAGCAATTTTCCCCGCCAATCTTCCAGGGCTTTATCTTTTCTATAGACGTGTAGTTTTTTTTATCACCATAATCCAAAAACTGTCCCTTGTCTACTACTTGCATGTACCTGTGCCAAGTTTTGGAATATAAGAAGCATTGGATAGTAAGAACATACCTTTTCTAATAATCAGAGAATTATTCTCAGTAGTCAGGATGAATCAAGTATAAATTCATTACAGGTATTTAAAATTCAAATCTATTTTCATAGATAATTTAGAAAATATTTTCTATAGAAGCTTTAAACATTCCAATTATTGTTCCAGAGCATCTGGCCTGAGCGAACAGACTTACAAAGTACATATTGCCAGTAAAATGTCTTTTACAGACAATATTACACATTTTGATATTGATTGTTATTTAATCACCAATGAATTATGTCCCCCCAAAAAATTTGTTTTAGTGAAAGCACATTGGCCTTTGGTACCATAATTATACCATTTCATCATAAGGAATATATTTGATACTGTTTTTAAACTAGTATGTCCATTATTTATGTCAGCTAATTACTATATCCTATCAACATGGTTTTAGTGATGAAATCAGAGCTATTTTGCAAATAGATGAATGTAAGACTATAAAGCAAGGCCCACTTATAACTGTATTCCACATTGGTTAATACTGCAATTCATTAATGCCCACTAATGCATGGATTTTCTACAAAGGAATGGATAGCTATTTTGTAATGGCACGTTTTATGAATCACTGAAGTATAGACCAAATTAGCACTTTAAAATAGCTCTATAGGTATTTGGAGCTCAATTCTATCATGCCTCTGTGGCCAAGGAACACAGCAGGCTGAGATGTGGCTGCTTTCCTAGTGCTGCACAATTTTATGATAACATAGACTTCTAACGGCATGCTTTGGCTGTATTCCCTACCTTCATCCCTTACCTAGCTGCTCAACAGAATTTTTAATTCCAAAGAGGGAAGTTAGCTATCTACTTCCTGACAAGGCATTTTTTACCTTTATCTTTCATCCATTTCACGTGCTTTTATTACCTTACTTTTTGGCTACCTTGTAAAATCGCAACTATTAATATTCTTAATACTTTTGGAAATTGGGATTTTTGTATACATACCATCTTTTAGCTTTTTTAAACTTAACATCACATCATGAACATATGTTCATATCCTTAAATATTCACCGAAAACAAATTTGAACAGTTGTTTGATATTCTATCATATGTATAGTCCATATGTTATTTTTTTACTTATTAAGGAAAATTGCTGAAAGTGATATGTTCATGTAAACAGGTATACGTGTTTCTACAGCTCTCAATATACATTGTTGAAGCAGTTTCACCACTTAATACCTAAACCAATATGTTTGCTTGTGTGTATTCTCCTTTGGTCCTATCAACCCACGATATTGTCTTAAAAAGTTAAGAGTTTCAGAACAAAGTCATATTTCTGTATGAGTCTAAGGTACTAGAAAATTTCGCTGAACTCCATAACATTCCAAATAAGCATCACTGTAATCAACTTAGCCTTTTTTTCTAAGTATAATCTTGATACTGTATCTATAATATGTTTAGCATATCTTAATTATCATAGCAAATGTTACACTACATGATGTTAGCTGATAGGTCAGAAAGACTTATGAGAACTTACCCTTATATTATCGACTAAGCCTGATAAACCCAAGGGGAAGCCTGATAGAGTTGTCTTCAATATTGCTGTTTCACAAAGACCTTTCAGCATTTGAGCTTAGAAATATTGACTAAATGCATATTCTGTAATAGGTTATGAGGATAGAAGAATGAGTCACATTTCTTACACATAGTTCCCCTTAAAGAACTCGCTGTTCAGTGGAGAGTGCAGCTATGCAAACTGGTCACAATAATTCAATGTAGCTAACCAAATCTGTACCTAAATGTTCTGGGAGTTCTGGGAATAGAGTTGGGGAGAGTCATTCTTGGCATTCAATACCCATTTTTTGGTGCCTAAACTCCCTTCCCGTGGAAAATCCAATCCTTACGATGACCAGCTCTTTAGCTGAATATTTAGTTTATCTTGGCCTGTTAAATTGTTGGAGCCAATCATCACTAGTTTGTCGTCCTTTACTTAAACCATTGACAACACAGGCAGAAGGGCCCCCGTCCTAGCCAATGCAGAAGTACCCATTTATTTTTAAGAGTTGCCATTAAAAACATACCTCTTTTGACTTCATGAATAATTTATGATAGAATTTAGTGTTTGTTTTAAAGGTAAGTAAATTATTTACTGGAACCAAATCAGTGTGGTTGAATTAGATTAATACATCAACAAAATCCATCAATCATGTTGGTCAAAGAGAAATCTCTGTATTTGTATCGAGAGGAAAATGGATCTTTTCAAAGTTTTAAAAGATAATAAATACATAGCAGTAAAGAATTTGTGCGCTCAGTTTACCTTCCATGCATTCATTTATCAATATGCATTGGGCACTAAGTATGTACCAGACAGCGTTTTAGTAACTAGTGAGTTAATATTGGACAAGGAACGAATTCTGGAGTTTAAATTCCAATTGGGAGACATATATGACCAGCAAATTGAGAGATTTAACATGCAAATGAGCAATGACCAGATCATACAGCAAAACATAACTTTCATTTATAACCATCAGCAACTTGCCCAGGAAACCAGCTGATTGTCTACAATAAACAGCCCAGGAAGCCAGCCTGCTCTGTGTCAGTTTTATAGGAAGTCAAACTTCTAATTCTAGTAACTATCTGAGAAGCAAACAATAACTTTTATAGCAACCAGCCCTAAGTGGCCAGGACATGACTAATAGCTCATAATTTCAATTTTGTCACTGATTCTAACTTAGGACCAACAAGAGAAAGGCAAATAGACACCTGTAGTTAATCATAGAGGCTCCCCTATTTCCATTCTAGTTACCCTGTCTCCATTTTCTTAATGGCAAAACCCCCCAATCAGGAAGTACCAGAAACCTCCTTTTTCTTCTTTTATAAAACTTTGCCATTCTTCTGACTGCCTTTGAGTCTCTGCCAATGCACAATTAATGGTGGCTCATCCCATTGCTATAGCAAGATCTGAATAAATAGCCTTTACTTTTTTCATGTGCTTAGTTTTCATTTCTTTCCCTTAAACAAATAAGTGAGCTTGGTAATTTCTAATAATGATAATTGCACTGAAGAAATCACATATGAAAGATGTCCTAGAAGCTGATGGAGTGGGGATGGAGGATAACTTAAAGTGAGTGGTCAGTGAATGATTTTTTTGAGGAGGGTTTGAGTTGATCTGAATGACAACAATGAAATAGCTTTTTGAAGATATAACTCAGAGACTTCCTGGAAAAATAAGAGCCTATTCCAAGGCCACGTAACAAAAGAAAAACTGGAATTTTAAGGAACCAAAAGAAGGTCATTGTTGCAATAACATGGTGAATGAGAAGAGCTGTTGGATGTAAAGACAGAGAATATGTAGGAATGGGGTCATGGAGGGCCTTGTTAGCTTCTTAACTACTTAGAGTTTTAGTGTAAGAACTATGGCAAGTCAAAGGTCTTATGCATGAGAGGAATATTCTTTGACTTGTATTTTAAAAGCCTCATTCAAATTGTATGTGAAGGTAAGAATGGAAATAGGTAGACTACTTTGGAGGCTTTGGCAATAATTCCAAAGACGGATGATGGGGGTATCTCATGCTAATGTGGTAGAGGTAGATATGGAGAGAAATGCTTGAACTTGAATTTAGAATATATTTTGGAGAATGAGATGATAAACTTGTTAACATATTTGATGTTCCGGGTGACAGAGCCATGGATGAAGACTGAGTACCAGCTTTTCTGTGCATTTTTTTTCCTTTATCTACTGAAGAGTTGTCGGTATTATTTATAGAGATACTGAACATTAGGCATGAAGTAAGTTTTAGCAGTGGGAAGTTAGTGGCAGGACCAGGATTTCTAATCTGGTCACATTAACTTTAAGGGGCTTTTAGAAATCCACGTAGAGAGTTCGATAACATTTGGAATTCAGTAAATGTCTCAGGGATGGAAAAGTTTGGTTCTGTCACCTAGTGACTGTGTGACTTTGGGCAAATTATTTCCCCTTTCTGAATCTCTTTTTCCTCCTTGGTAAAATGGTGGTAATGAGAGTAGCAGTTTATTAGGAGAGTATTACATAGTTAGCTTCTCAATTACTTTATGCAGTTTAGTTTGAGAATTAAAGAAATAATTCTTTGATTTTCTCAATAGATTAAGTGGACTTTCTTGCATTTAGTAATGTGAGTTTTTATCTTTTTTTCTGTCTTTGTGTGAGATGTTAGAAACATTGCATCATCCACTGCTGAGCAGTCTCAGTTTTACACTTAAAGACTTGGTATTTCTTCTCAAAAATCATGAAAATATCAACCTCTCTCCATGGGCAAGATTAAACTAAATAAATTGACTAAATAGAATATAGCATTGATCTAAGATTTCTTGCTGATCCAGACATTTTATGGAAAGACTTGTATTATTTTGACCCATTAATTCCAGGGCTATGAGTGCTAAGAGCACTGAAGATGTTCATGTCTCTGGCCATGCAAGGGTAAAATGCTTATCAAATTTTAGAGGCTGTGTGTTATTTAGATAGTCACTGTATCTGCTTGTCATGGAGTATAAAAATGATTGATTTCCTTAGTAATCAGTTCAAAGAAGACATGGATTTGTGAAGATAACCTTTGCAAAAAAGGGGAATCCTTGCTATGTGTATAATCATTTCCTTTTGGGTAAAAGAAAGTTCTTATTAAAATATTCACATTAGGATTAAAAGAGTATAATATTACTTATTGGATAATAATAGATAACTTACCATTACACTACTTCATTAAGTATGGTAAATAATTTATGTGTACTTTCTCATTTAATTCATCGTTTTGAGAGAAACACTATTATAATGTTCATTCTACATGAGGAAATTAAAACTTTGAAACATTCGGCAACTAATCCAAGATCAGTGAGTTGGTCAATGATGTAGCCATTGTTTAAATCCTGGTATTGTATTGAAATTGCTCTCACACAGCTTCCAACCTGCTTGCAACACCATCCAAGCCATTGTTCATTGTCAAAGTCTTTGTGAATGCTGTGCTAACTTCATTTTAGATCTTGACCACGTTTATAAATGATAGAGTAGGAAGAGGTCTCAGTAAGTAGGAAAAGAAGAAATCAGCCAATTGGAAAACTGAAATTGTCTAATTTCCTTGATTTCAAAAATATAGCAAAGGAATTTATGGTCATCATCATTGTAAAGATCCAAAATGCAAATCAGTCTGTTTTCTGACTCCAAGGGCAATGTTCTTACTACTGCAGCACACCACTTTCAAAGAGCTTATGAATCATGACTATTTACGTTAAGTAGAGAGAATATTTGGTCTTCTTGATTGTCTTGGAAACTAATCCTTCTTCTGAAATATTCCTTCTCTGGTAACTTACATGTGGCATTCCAAAAATCCCATTCATAAACTAACTTATAGAAACCCATGAAATGCTGTGTGTATGAGAAAGACGCATCTCTCTCACACAAATGATTTTATTCACACTTGTGGACACATACATTCAAAGATTTTGATCCTCTAGTTTTGAAAATTGTAGTCAATAATCTTGAAAATGTATTTTTATTTTTCAACTTAATTCAACTTATTTTCAAAACATAATGAAATCTAAGGCACACAAAGTGTTAAATCAAGAGGAATATTGAATAAGGTTAGTAGCTAGGTTATATATTTTTGTCTGTCTGCAAAAGTGTTCCCTGTTCTTCATGCCAGTGAAATCATTATAATATTTATTGCTTGAAGCATTTTGATCAAAATCCTAACATGTTGTAAATAGCTCAAGATTATGTGTTTTTAATTCTTTGTATGAATAAATGTCATTCTGCTCATACAGTTGCTTTGTTATTTTTAAAGGTTTTTAGTTTGTTTCCAACTGAGACCCATTCACTGGAGGGGTGAAAGCCCTACTTTGTCTTCACAATATTTACCTCTGCCCTGCCAAGTTGTCAGTTGTGTTGATGTCTCTGTTTTATTTCTTCCTTTCCTCCAAGCCACATTGGCAAACTTTCATTCCTTTTATGAAACATTTTCACAGGGTTGTGACAGATGTCACTTAGGACTTCAGAATGGACAAAATAAAGTTGCTTAGAAAATAGCAGGTAACGTCACAAATGGAACATGGCCCATTCCCTCTGCTTCAAATGATATTATGTGTTGGGTTTTGCTTTTTGCACTCATTCACTTCATTCTGTTGTTATAATTGGATCAATGAAATAATTTATGGGGGCAAAGTGGTGAGATAAGATGTATTATTACATATTGATTATGTTTAAGCCCCAGGAGAATTAAATATTACATTATTGTAAATTCTTTGATTACAGATGATACAGTGTAATTAAAGGAAAGCAGTGAATGTCTGGGTCAAGAAAAAAAAAGAAAATAGCAGGTAACTGCATTTTGATGGTGTATCAATGGGCTTAATGTAAATCGAAAGTCTGAAAAATGTCTCCTCGAAGGCACTGTAGTCCTAACCTCAGCAGGTTAGTGTTCGCATTTATCATTGTTAAGTCTCAGTAAAATGATCAACTCCATTATTTTATTATTTATTTTATTTTATTCCATTATTTTATTATTTTTCTTGAGACAGAGTCTCACTATGTCACCCTGGATAGAATGCCATGGCGTCATCATAGCTCAGAGGAACCTGAAACTCTTGGGCTGAAATGATGCTTCTGCCTCAGCCTCCTGAGTAGTGGGACTACAGGTGCCTGAGATGGGGTCTTGCTCCTGGTCAGGTTTGTCTTGAACTCCAGATCTCAAGCTCTCTGCCTACCTTGGTCTTGCGGAGTGCTAGGATTACAGGCGTGAGCCACTGCTCCCGGCCACAATCATCTCCTTTGGAATGACTTCCCTCAATCTTGAAACACATGTTTGTTTTTTCAGGCTCCATCATGACCCTTAACACTATAACTTCTTTCAAATTGTAACTAATCAACCCACTGTACATAAATATCACTGCAAAACTGTTTTTTAATATGCTGTTGCTCTTTTCATATTAGGAAATATTCCAAACTATTAAATATTAATAACATTATAATCACTACATTGTGTAAACAACCTAAAGGCCCATCAATGCAGGAACAGATTAACAAACTGTGGTATATTTATACCATGGAATAGTATTCAGCCATAAGAGAGATGGAGACTTTACATCTTTTGCATTACCCTGGATGGAGTTGAAATACATTCTTCTTAGTAAAACATCACAAAAATGGAAAAGCAAGTATTCAATGTACTCAATGCTAATATGGAGCCCACATAGCAGAAACACTCATTTCAAGTTGGGAAGAGCAGGCACAGAGGAGGGGGAGGAAGGGCGGATGGAAGGGGATTGGTGTGCTCCCACTAAATGGGCATAATGTATGTGTATGTGGCACACTTCTTGGATGTGGGACACAATTACAAGAGGGACTCTACCTAACAAATGCAAATATTGTAACCTAGTTGTGTAAACCCTCACATTAACCTAAAATTTTAAAAAATCTATAAAAATATTAAGTATCTCTTTATATGTTCTTTACATGTATTAACTTGTCGACTTTGAGAATAATATTATGAGTATATGCTGCTACAAACGTGAAAAGTGAGGATAACAAGATGAAGAAAATGTCCAAGAGCACACAGTTTTAAATGGTATGGCTGAGATTTGATCTAGCTGTCAAGTTTCACAGTCCACGATTTTAACCTTTATGTTTTACTGCCTGCCTAAGAGGCACATATATGAGTCCAGATTTAAAACATATGCAAGGGCTGTCTGGAAAGTATCCAGCCATGTCAAATGAAGAATAAAGACATTCATGGCTTAGTACGTTGTTGAGAGCTCTCACATACACACATATCTGTGTGTATGTCATTTGTATTTATAAATAAAACATATTTAGGCAATATTTATTTTCATGTAAATAAAACAGATTCAGGACACATAGTCACATATTACATGTGGCCATATATACTCCAAATTTACTTTCTTGAAAGAGGAAAACGTTACCAATGCAGTGGACACTTTGTTTGCATACCTTTCCGATCAATGCATTTATTATTTCTTGTAAGAAGTAAATAAAATACTAGTCAAAAGTTGATGTGTATCTCTTCCATGAATGATTTAACAATTTTCTCAGATAGTTATCTGCTCATAAAGAATATACAGTGCTTTTGTGTTCAAAATTTATATAAATTATTTCATGCTATACACTTACTTCCATACCTTTTCTCCTCCGTTCAACTGTTTCCTGGATTTATCCCAGTGCAGGACTGTAGATCTGATTTATTCCTTTTAAATGATAGATTGTAGTTCAATTTATGAGTGTATTATGATTTGCTATTCATCAGTTATCCTAGTGGTGAACATGTTGGTTTTAATTTTCCCCATTTACAAAGCACTATAACAAATAGCCAACTCTACGTATCCTTGTGCACATGTGTAGGAATTTCTCTATGTTATATATCTAGAAATTGAATTTCTGAGTCACAGTCTATGCCTGATGTTGTAAATTATTTTCCCAGGTGATCACACTAATTTATAATCACACTGGCACTCCATTAGAGATGGTATCTTTATCAATCTTTAACAAAATAGCGGCTTATTAATCTTTTACATTTTTACCAAACTTATTTGCCAATTCCCCTGTCCATACATAAGTATTAGAATTCTGTCCCTTTCAGCTTGTATCTAGAGTCTATATTTGTGACAAAAACTTCTATGGATAGAATATTCTTTAGCGCATACTTCTCTGGCCTTCCTCTTTCTCTTTAATATGCTGTTTTAATTTGTATTTTGTTAAAATTATCAGTTATTGATCATGTTATTTATATGATCTCTTTCATATAAATGAAATATATATGAAATTCATAATTCATGAATTCCCTTTTAGAATTTCAGTTTTTGTATTTTATGTATGAAATCATTCTCTACCATGAGATCCTAATAATATTCTTTTTTTAATATTCTAATATTTTATCTTCAGAAAGTTTTAAATTTTTGGCTTTTCTTTAAACTTGTGTAGTTCACATGGAACTGATTCTAATGCAGGGGTCCTCAAACTTTTTAAACAGGGGCCAGTTCACTGTCCCTCAGACGGTTGGAGGGCCAGACTGCAGGCCCCAGGACGAGTTGGATGCTAAGCAGGACAGGCAGCAGCAGCAAAACACCTGGTGGGCCAGAAAAATGTCCTAGGCGGGCTGCATGTGGCCCAGAGGCTGCAGTTTGGGGAGGCCTGTAAGAATCCAATTTTGTATGTTTCCTATTTGGATAACTAGTTTCCCCAGTACCATTTATTGGTGTCCATCATTTTTGGATGGGGGAGAGGCTCAGTATATCTAACATATACTTTCAAAAATATATATACACACACACAAATATACATGTGTATATACATACATATATATATATATATAAAAGAATTATATTATATAGTGTGTATTTCTTTTTCCAAAGCTCTTTTGGTATTTATAAAAATTCCCATATTAACTTTAGAAATAGCTTATTAATTTCTGCAAAAGACCTGCTTCCACATTTGAGTGAAATCGTATTGAGTCTAGATTAAGTTGGGGAGAATTGACATCTTAACAATATTGAGACTTCTGACTCATGAACACTGCATATCTCTTACTTCATTTAAGTCTTTTTTATTTCTTCAGCAATGTTTTATAATTTTCAGGACACTAGTTTTATCCATTTCTGTCAGATCTATCTTTTTTATTTTATAATTTTTGTTGCTATTTTAAATAATACTTATTTTTAAATGTTAATTTCCAATTTTGTGCTCCTACTATATGAAATTCATTTTGTATATTGATCTCGTATTATGTAAGCTTGGTGAACCACTTATTATTTCTAGCAGTAGTTCTAGTAGTTTTTATGTATTCCATTCAATTTTATTCATACACCACCATTTTATAATGGATAGAGACAACTTCCTTTGTTTCTTTCCAATTGGAAAGTATCTTTGGTTTCTGTTTTCTGGCCTTATGGCATTGACAAGAACTTCCAATGCAGCTTTGAATGAAAGTTGTAAGAGTGGAAATTCTCTCCTTATTGCGGATCTTAGGTGGGATACATTCAGACTATCACCATTGAGTATGATGTTTTTAGAAGGCTTAGGAACATTCCCTCTATGCCTAGGGCTCTGAGATTTTTTTATCAAAATCTATAGATTTTGCCAAATATTTTTTCAGAAATCAATGAAGATGATCTTTTCTTTTCTCTTTAGTGTATTTATATGTTGAATTAATTTTATTGGTTTTTAAATTTTATATTCATCTTGCATTCATGAGAAAAAACACACATGGAATTTTAGACATATTTTTGGATTCCATTTTCTAAAATATTATGAAGAATTTTTCCATCCAAGTTGATATGGTTATTTGCAGCTTTCTTGTAACACGTTTGCCAGATTATTGTATCAGAGTAATGCTGGCTTCATAGCACGTGTTGGGGAGCATTTCCTGCTCTTCAGTTCTCTTTAAGAGTTTATGTATAATTGTCAAAAAATGTCTGAAGGAATTTTGCAGTGAAGTAACTTTGGTCTGAAGTTTTCCTACTGGAAAGGTTTAAGCTACAAATGCAATTTTTGTATTAGGTACAGAACTGTTCAGGGGAACCAATTTTCTTGCTTGAGATTTCTTACATTGGGTCTTCCAAGGAATTTGTCTATTTCCTATAAATTGTCTAATTTACTGACATAACATTGTTTTTAATATTTTTTACTATCTTTTTAATATTTTCAAAGCTGTGTGATGTTGTGTCTCTTATTTTTGACATAACTAAATTGTTCTTTCTATGTCTCTTTCTCTCTCTCTCTCTTTTTTTTTTTTTTGAGACAGAGTCTCACTATGTTGCCCTGGGTAGGGTGTAGTGGCATCACAGCTCACAGCAACCTCAAACTCTTGGTCTTAAGTGATTCTCTTGCCTCAGCCTCCCAAGTAGCTGAGACTACAAGCACCCACCACAATGCCCAGCTATTTTTTTGTTGCACTTGGCATTGTTGTTCGAACTTGCCTGCCTCAGTGTATGTGGCTGGAGCCCCAACCAGGGAACTACAGGTGCTGAGCTTTTCTCTCATTTTTTTCTCTCTCTCCTTTTTTCCTTTCTCAATGACTTTTGCTGAGGGTTTAATAATTTTATGGAATCTTAGCATCTTTTTTCCCCATTGATTTACTTGTTCTTTTTTTTTTTTTTTTTACTATTTTCTCTTTTATTGATAGTACATATTATTTATTTTTTCTCTTCACTTTGGATTTGATTTGTTATTCTTTTTCTATTTATTAGGGAGGGAGCAGAAGCCATTGATTTAAGGTTTTTGTCTATTTATAATACACACGTTTAGTGCTATAAATGTTTCCTCAGTACTGTTTAAGAGGCTTCCATCAAATTTAGCTATATTATGTTATTTTGCAGTTTTTGGCTGGAGCTGGGTTTGAATGAGCCACCTCTGGTATATGGGGCTGGCACCCTACTCCTTTGAGCCACAGGCACTGCCCCTATATTATGTTTTCATTCAATTCAAAATATTTTCTATTTTCATTTCTTGTCTTGTTGATGTCAACATTTTTCCCAGCCTGTGTGACTGCCAGGTACTGTTTCCACTAATCTATTCAGATGCCTTTTCTCTAGTCTCAGGTGGTCTTTTCACATACACACACACACACACACACACACACACACACACACACACACTTATCAGTATGCTGCTGAATATGTAAAGGAAACGCCTTCATATCTTCAGTGGTCTGTCTCTGTGAAACCCTCACTTCTCCAAAACTCTGGCTTGCTCTGTTCTTCAAACTCTGCCTGGATTCTCAGTTTTTAGTAATGTGCCCTTTAATATTTCTCAAGACAGTTAAGTTGTGCAAATAAACTTTCTTCATTTAAATCTCATTGCTCAGATATCAATACCCTTCATTGCTTGATATCCAATATCTTGAAAACAATTATTTCATATATTTGATTTGTTTGTTTTTATTCTTGTTGCTTCAGGCAGACAATAAATCTCCTCCTTGTTACTCCATTTTTTTTTTCCAGAGAAGGAAGTATTTTCCCTTTAACTATATGAGGCAATTGTTAACATCTCATTTTAAAAGTAAGGAAACCAAAATGCATATAAATTAAACAATTTGCCCCAAATTACACAGGAAGTAAATGGGAGAGCTAGGATTTCAACTTGATCTCAAAACCCTTACAAGTGGAGGACATGTCTAGTGAATTTAATTCTTCAAAAATAATTTTATTATCTCAGGCCTTTTATTTTCTATATAAATTTAGCATCAGCTTTTCCAATATTTAACACACACACTACTCTCATCATCTTCATTTTTCTCATCTTCTTCTATTGGATTTGCTTTTTTTCATTAGTTAGTTTAAGAAAGGATTTATATATTTATGGAGTTGAATCTTCCTTAAACATTATATATTTCTCCTTATGTTCTTCACTAAAATTTTACCTTTTCTCTACCAAAATATTGCATGTTTTTGGTTATATTTAATAAAACTGTGTTTATATTTCTATTGATAATGCGAAAACTCCTCTATGTGAAATTACATTTTCTAACATTTACTTACTGAGATATAAGAATTTAGTTGATTTTTATAAGTCAATTTTATACACATCATCATGTTATATTCGCTTAGTAGGTTCTATTTGCAAATTAACTGAAATTCCATTGTAAATTATCATAGCATTTGTGAATTATGGAAATGTTTTATCCTTTCAAATATGTAGACCATTTAATTCTTTTTTCGCTTCTTATTGCTCTACCTAATTCCATCTGCAAACTGTGACAGTAGACATCATTGATTTACTGCTGAATTTAAAAGAAATACTTCTATATTTCTCTCAAGGATGACAGACTAGAGGCTTTTTTATTATGCTTTATGTACTTACAAGAAGCAAAATGATATGTGGAGATTCACACTGTGAACTCTTATCCAATAAAGAATCCAGAAAATTGGAAGAAAAGCAAAAGAACACTTCATATCCTGGGGAAGAGAAGGTGGGCAGGGAGCCCATATTATGGGGTTAGGCTGAAGATTGTGAGGTGAAACCCCAATACAGGAGATGGTGAGTGAGTATCCTCTGCTAATCCATCCTTCTACTGGGTAACCTTGCAATCCAGCCTATAGGAGAGCACCTTGACCCTTCAAGGCTCTGGGTCTAGCTTGGGGAATGACCAGGAGAGAAAAGGAAGAAAATGCACTGAGAAGAGCCCCAGGCATCTTTCCAGATCTGAGAGCTAATGGGAGGATGCCACTCTCTATCCTTGCCCATAGTAAGCTGGGCAGAATCCTGAAACCTAACAGTTGTAGTAGCTGTGGGCATTAGAGAGTCTTTGTGGATTGGAGTTTTAGGCCTTGAGCATGGGAGGAGTCCCTAGAGCCCACTGATGGGCATATGTGGCATGGGCTTCTTCCATGGGTACTGGAATTAGGTCCCTCTTTTGGGACTGGAGAAGGAGGAGATTTGCCTAAGAGATGTGGTTTGGGCTGGGTGGTGAGATTTATGACGTAAGGCAGCTTAGTGAACTAAGGGCAAATAGCATATGACTTTACTTAGTATAGTATATACTGAGTATAGTATAGCATATAGCCAGTTTCCTTTTTCAGGGTGGAAGAGTGGACCCCATGAGGTCTGGAGAGTGAGAGGAAGATATACCCACTCCTCACTTAACCTAAGCACCAGTGCCACCCGTCCATTCCCATGCTAGGACCTCAATACCACCATGGTTGCTCTTCTCATTAACCAGGAAGAGCTAGTTCAAGGGGCCTGGTTATTTCTTCCATACCTTCATTAAGGCTGGTGTTTGCCAGGGGGGCTGGAATGGAGGCTATCCTAGTACTGCTTCACCCAGGTTAACCCCTTCTCTCCAAGGCCAAGTGTAAGATCCATACCATTGAGTATTCCATGACCCAGCCCATTGCCTGGGACAATGGAAGTGCTTCTTCTAGTAAACAAAGATCAAGCCTGAATATTATTGCTATCACCATACTTGGAAGAGCTACCTACTGGCCTGGACTTCAACTCATACAGCCCAATATAAAATCTGCTGACACAAGTGCATACCTCTTGGGAACAACCAAGGTTTTCATAACTTATTGTATCACTATTTTCCCATGATACCTTGGCTTTTCAGAGGGTCATGAGCCTGCTCAGCCATGTTGTATGAGGCTACTCCAATCAGAAGTTCAGCAAACCACCTCACTGAGGCTATTTGAAACATAGAAAATAATATATTCTTTGCCACTGAATGGACCCCAAACCAAAGCCAAATGGCCCTATTCAATGTATAATTATAACTCATTCTCAATAAAAAGTCTGTACCCAATGAAAGTAAGTTCAGAAATAAGAAGTGACTATTTCAGGAAGACACCCAGAAAGTTTGTAGAAGCAGGTTATTAAGACACCCCAAAGGCAAGATAATTACTCACTAGCAATGTATCCTAACCAAAAATAAATTTTTGAAATACCACAAAAATAATTCAAATATTCATTTTAATGATGCTCAATGAGGTGCAAGGGAAATATGAAAACCAATACTAAGAAATCAGAAAATCAGTTTAGGATATAAATGAGGAATTTACAAAGGAGATAGATATCTTTTAAAAAATCAGAATTTCTGGAAATAATTCAATGAAGGAATTGCAAAATATATTTGAAAACTTCAATAGACTACATCAAGCAGAAGAAAGAATCTAAGAACCTGAAGACAGTTCTTTTCACCTAACCTAGTCAAGCAAAAATAAAGAAAAAGAATAAAAATAATTAGCAAAAGACTTTAATAAGTATAAGACTGCATAAAGCAAGAAAACATATGAATCATTGGTATTCTCAAGGAAGAATAAAAACCAAAAAGTCTAGAAACCTATTAAGAAAAGAAGTGGTAGGAATCTGCCAAATCTAGTAAGAAATGAGAATTTCAGACTCAAGAGTCCTAACAAATAACAGAGAAATAAATTTCAAGGACATTATATATGGTTGTCACGCTGCCTAAAGTCAAAATTCAAAATCAGCACAAGAAAAGCATCTAGTCATATATATATATATATATATGCCCTATCAGAATAACAGGGGACTTCTCAACAGAAACCTCACAAACTAGAAGAGACTAGGATCCTATTTGCAGAGTACAAAAAGAAAAAAAAAAAACCTGTCAGAGTCAAATTTTATATCTTGTCAGAATAAGCTTCATAAATAAAGGAGAAATAACATCTTTCCCAGACAATAAAATGCTGAGGGAATTCGTTACCAGTAGTCTGAGTCTACAAGGAGCAGTGTAAGGATTTCTAAACATGAAAATGAAAGGTTAATAATTTCCATCCTAAAAATATTTGCAAGTATACAACTCACAGTTCTTGCAAAATACTTATACAAGGAAGAAAGAAAAAAAATGAAACTACAACATGGTAGAACTCCACTATACCACAATGACAGGGAAAAACAAAACAAAGAATGCACAAAACTAGACAATAACAATATCACACAAGGACAAAACCTCACATCTTACATATAAATATTAATTTTGAATACAAATTGATTAAATAGAGGGGCGGAGCCAAGATGGCGGACTGCAGCCAGCTTTTTACAGAAGCTCCTGTCCAGAAGGAGGCTGAAAGGACAGAAGTTTAGCTAATTAGCTGATGGTTTGGAGCAGAGCCAAGAGAGAAGATTGAGGAGCACACTTC
>CAUYQV010111220.1:0-36381 GCA_963574575.1 Galagoides demidoff
GAGAAAAAGTCACTTGAATTCAAATTGGGGGACTGAGGAGGAGGTAGGGGCATTAGAGTGCTCACACCTAATGGGCACAATGTAAGGGTACACGGCACACCTCCTGGGTTTGGGACACAGCACCAACAGGGACCCTGCCTAGCAAATGCAAACATCGTAACCTAATCATTTGTACACTTATATTAATCTGAAATTTTAAAAAAATCTGAGATGAAGAAAAATGCCACACTTGAATCGGACCCTTACCATGAACAGAGCTTGCAGGATGCAAAGTTGCTCTGGGTGAGTCAGTGAGGGAGGAGTGAGTGGATGGGAAGGCCCAGAGCGTTACTGCACGTTACCACGGACATCATAAACATAGGACACTTAGGCTACACTAACTTTATTGTAAAATGTTGCTTTCTTTAACAATAAATTAACCTTAATTACTACAAATTTTTGTTTTATCAACATTTTAATCTTTTTGTTTTTATTCTTTGGTAGTAAAGACATTGTACAGTTGCTTAAAATACAAATGGCACACAGTTGTCCAAAAAATTTTCTTTATTGCTTACTCTCTAAGCTTTTTACTGTGCCACTTTTTATGTCTTTACTTTTTAAACTTTTGTCTTTGAAAACTAAAACATAAACACACATGTCAGCCTAGGCATACGCAGGGTTGGGGTCATCAGTATCACTGACTTCCACCCCCGCATCTTGTCCTACTGGAAGGTCTCTGGGGGCAACAATATGCATGAAATAGAAGGAGTACACCCCAGAATTACAATAAAATGTATACCATAGCCAACACATAAGCCAGTGACAGCCCTGTTATCACGGCCAAGTATTACGGACTGCATACAATTGCAGATGCTAGACTTTCCCATGATTGGCAGCACGGCAGGCCTGTTTGTTCCAGCATCACCACAAACACCTGAGCAGTGCGGTGCTGTACAGTGTTATACGACTACTATGTCACCTGGCCATGAGAACATGTGAGCTCCATAGTCTTATAGGATCAGTGTTGCGTAGGTAATGCATTGTTTACCAAACTAAAATATCATACAACAAATTTGAGATTATTATTCTAAAAATTTATTGTTATGATGAAGAAAAATTAGCCATGAGGGTATCCTGAAAAAACAGTTAATAGAGATTAAAATAAATATAGATAGATAGATGGATAGATAAATGGATGGATGGATGGATGGATGGATGGATATTTTGACTCATTTTTTTTTCTTTCTCTCCATTCTGACTTGACAGTTTTCTCCAGCTGTCGTATATTATACTATTTTTCAATCCACTTTTCCAAAAAATATATTTGTTATTCTGAACTCTTCCTCTTTCCCTCATCTCCTCGAACCCATCATCCAACAAGTCCCACCCACTGGCACCTGCAGAAAACACCTTCCCGAGACCCTGTTACGTGCCAGCCAGGCTCGAGGCACTGGGGTACAGTGGGGAGCAATATGGAAATTCAAGGACCTAATATTACATAATGGAAGATAGGACATGAAATAAACAAATAGGGAATAGAATGATAAGTGCTCTGGTGGAGAACAAGAAGAGAAGGGGCCAAATCATAGGAGGCCATTGTTTTACAGTCACTCATCTCTTCCTCTCTTACTCTTCTGATGTATTCTAATCATACATGAATGAAGTTCAAATTCTTAACATCATAGCCCACAGGGGCCATCATCAGGCCCCTACAAACTCTTTAAAGTCATCTGTTCCATTTAATACAGACTTTGGATTTAAAAACAACTTTCAAATTGTAGAAAATCTTTTACAAGTCTCATCTAATTCCATTTTCCTGCCATGGTTTATAACTGCATTTAAAGAAATAGGTGGCAAAAGATGATTCATCATTTATAATCATTTTACCACATGTAAGCGTGAATTCTACAAGTTAAATAAAGAGAACAGATCTGCTAAATTTAGAGCCTTCATAAAATATTACTATAGCCTCATAAAATCCTCTGTGGAAAGAAGCAAGGTATACTTTAGTGTGGTGAGCAGAAGAACGACCCTCCAAAGATATGGCCTTACGTGGAAGGAGAACTTTGCAGACCTGGGAGGGACAACACAATCCCCAGGGGCCCTCACACAGGAAAGAGGGAGGCAGAAAAACCAGAGGAAAAGTGACTAACAAAACTAAGGTTGAAGGGAGGCAATTGCTGGCTTTAAAGCTGCAAGAGGACTACAAACCAAAGAAATGAGGGCAGCTTCTAGAAGCTGGCAAGGGCCTGGAAATAGATTCTAACTCAGAACTCCAGAAGAAACACGCTCTGCTGACCCCTTGATTTTAGTCCACTGAGGAGTCTCACTGACGGAACTGTAAGATAATAAATGTGTGTAATTTGTGGTAAGAAGTCACTTAATCAATTTATGGCTATAGCAATTATTTAAAGTAAATGTATACAGATACCCAAATAGACCACTCACAAAATGAGCAGGACTCTTAACGCCACCTCACGTCACCTGTAAAACATAACAGTCACTGGTTTGTCTCTTCAGTTAATACCTTTATTGTGATCCAGCCAGGGACAAATAATGTATCTAAGTTTTGTTAGGAAATAGTAGATGCCCTCTAACATTTTGTATGTTTAAAATTCTTTGTTTTATTTTAAAGCATCAAATGTTCCCTTTGTTATCCAGAGGAATTCTTTATTACTCTTAAAAAAGAAAGCAATTTAGACTCTGATATATTTGTGGAAATATCCCACAACTTTATTCAGACGAGTCAACTATGAACCGGAAAGATTGCCATATGGTCGAGAGAGGAATTGAGTTACTTGCACATATTTTATCATTAAATTAATTTAATGGTTGGGAATTTGGGATTCTATTGTTGGTTTCAGTTGTCTTCATTTGATGTGTAAGAGCTCATAGTCTAGTCACAGAGACATTCTCCCATTATACAGTTATCCAAAAGGGAAGAAAAAAATCTTCCTGTATTTCTAAATTTATTTTTAAATAAAATAGCTACATTCTGTGTTTGTCCCAATTTTAGGTACTACTTAAGTTTGTGAAGTTCTAACCCAAGAACTTCACAAATACATCACAAATATTTTGCAATGTTTTATTTTCTTTTAGGTATTGCCAGTAAAATCAAATGTGTTTATCATCTGGATATATCATGACATCGATTTTGGTACATGTATTTTTTAGCAAAAAACACCCCAAAACATATTAACCAACTAAAGAAAAATCTTTTGTACCTCAAAAAAAAATCAATAGGAATTATCTGATAGATGCCTAAATACACCCTATTGCTTCTCCATGTAACATGTATTCTTAAAAACATATTCAAAGATTTTTTTTAAATGGGCATGTCCCTATGTAAGTTGACAATAAAGTAGAATGCAATCGAGGTGTGGTTACATATTAGCCAGAACTTTTATTGAGAACAGGGGGCTACTTGTTTCATACTTGAAATTTTCATGCAACAATATTTTCTTACGTAGTTTGTGCTCTCTAGATTTTCCAACATATACAAAATAGAGATTTTCATCTACTCTGAGAATTCTCTAATTTAATATATTAACAAACAGAGAAAACACCTATGTCAAAAACAAAACTAAATAAGCAAATAAAAAAATCTATGAGTCCTATAATGAGGAGCCATTTTAAAAAGGACTAACTCATTTATAGCTAAATTGTTAATTTATTTTAAACATTTAGTCCAAAGTACTTTGAAGATTTTTAAGTAAAATAGCCATATTCTGTGTTTGTCCCAATTTTAGGTACTACTTAAGTATTATAGAATAGGACATAAAATTATCAAAGTGACCTAAACTTCTTTTTAGCAGAATCATTAACTGCTAAAATTAAAACAGAATTTGAGACCTTTTTCTCTATCTGTTTTATTTCTCAGATAAGAAAAATGAAGCCAAGAAAAAAAATTCTTTGATATATCAAAATCCAAACTTCTACTCCAGAGGTTGTAAAACTTTCTCTGTTCTCAGGTCCTTAGATTCTCATGAAGTTTTCATGGTGTTCCTGGACGAAAGAAATACCTGCCAGTCCATTTTATTAAGTAGTTACTTGCAAACAATGTTAAGTTTTTATTAAACTTATTAAAAGTTGTTTATGCCTTACAACTTAGTGCACACTTAAATAAAATGAGACATTAAAGAAAAACTTGTATCTTCTCTTCATTTTTAATCACAATTATAATACTCACTAACAGAATACATGCTCTCGCAAGGCACTGGTGATTTATCACCGTATACTGCCACCCTCATCCCCTGTTACACACTGATTTTAACATGCCACTACCTTTTTCTCAGAGCAAATTTGAAAACTGAGCGTCACAAAAAATTCAAATGTGTAAATGGAGCATAGTGGGAGCTAAGACCAAAACTGTGAACTACCTTGATCTAGTGGTTTATGCCATATCGAATCTACATAAGGCATCACCCTCAAAAAACTGTTAAGATGCCTCCCTCCCTCCTGGTACCCTTGTGAGTTCACAGCCATGGCCCAGGCTGTTTTAATACACGGAGAACAACAGGTCAGTCCAGAGATGGACATGAGTGTGGGCCTCAGAATTTCTCATTCTAAGTTCAATGTTCTTTTCATTATATTCAAACTTCAGAAGTAATACATTTTATCACAGTTGTGTTTCTACTTCAGCAATATACCCTTTTGTTGTATGAGGGACTTTCTTACTCCAGCCTGATTCATAATGTTAGGCTTTACATATGAAAATTCTTCTCTCAGAATAGCATGGTGATGTAAATCAGAAATCCCGTTGTCTATGGCTTCAGTTCACCTATCAGTTCTACTCTTTATTTGGCTATGGGCAAATAACACAAACTCAACTTCAAGTTCTCCATTTGTAACAATGGTATCTGCTTTAAAGCAGTGGTGAGAATGAAATGAGCTGTTTCTAGTAAATGACGCAAAATCTTATTCTGAGTTGGGTCAGAATATGATTTTTCTATTATTTTTCAATCCTCATCACCAGGTAGTATCAGGTCGTATTTCAAGGTTACATATACCAATGTTGCCTATCGTTATCACTCATTAAACATCTAGGTTCTCTGTAAGTTTTTGTATGTTAACTTTAAAATGTAAATGACATATTCAATCTCATTTAAAAACACATATTCAGAGATTTTTCTTAAGTGAGCACATCTCTATGTAGGTTGGCAATGAAAAAACATGACATTGAAATGTGATATTGGACATACATGTTATAAGATTTTCACATAATAAAATGAGAAGGTGCGCCCTGTAACAGAGAAGAAATTCTTCTTAACATAGGCTACAGCTTACACTCATTATACTTTGTAATAGCATTTTATACTGTATTGTTTTTACAGTAATTCAAAAATATTATCTCCTTCTGTATTATCTATGCTCAAATTTTCTCTCGTTAAAGGCCTGGAAGGGTAGAGAATATTGCAGTAGGGCTCAGGGAAAAAAATAATTATACAATGTTTTTAAATGTCATCATTTTGGGCATATCTTTTGCTTTTCTCTCAAAGGTCACATGTTTTGTCCATGAGAAAGCACATTTTTTTCTTAGTCATATCTGCAGTGAACTTGACTATTGAACTAATGGAATGTCTCATAGTAAAGTCCCAAACCAGGAAGATGTAATTAAACAAACAGCTATGGGATTTGACTATTTAGAACATCATGACTCACAAATAAAAAGATTTTATTTATATTTTGAAATGATGAATTCATTATGGCCTGTGAGTGCATTACAAATAATTCAAACCTTATTCATTAAAAATGCTTACTAAATTGTTCAAAGAAAAACAAGTCATCAACTGTTCTAACAACATTACTCACCCGCACAAAGTTATGACTATCAAAAGCACAGGATTTAGTACTTTAGAAACACTAAATCATGATTAATTCTTCAAGATGCAGTAGGGATAAATTAGACATCTTAATTTCCTGAGGTTTCTGTAACACTGATGCAATTTGGACAATTTAATTCGATTTTGTTGATGAGCTAAAATTCATCTTAGAATTACGTATAAATAGTATTGACTTTAAATAATCTGTGCATTCAAACTCGCTGTATTTCTGCAATCCAAACAAGTGTGGTGACTTGGTGTGTTTTTTCGCCCCCTGTGCTCAGGGTGGCTTTTCTTGATGAAAATGTGTGTAGACATGAGTGAAGAAGTAGACAGATTGGGTTTCCTTATTCCCAGAGTGTTTATGTAGGAAATTCTTTCATGATTTGAACTATTATGATCTCAGAGTAAGAATATATTAATATAGGAAGATTATTTTCCTTCTATAAGGAAAATAAAATTTGCGAGGAGACCTTAGGCATTTAGACTGCAGATAAACATTCAATTCAATAATTATACATTTAACTCATCATAGGATCTAGTATTTTTTAGGTCAGTCTTTCAGATCACAATGAGCTATGAAAAACTACCAGTTATGTGCCCCTGTGTTCTATCATCAGGCATCTTGAAGAGAAAGGTCCAGGTTTAAAACCTCCCAAGTAGAACCAGGGTTTTATAGTTTAAAATACCAGAGGTTTTCAGGATCAAATTGGAGATCTAATTTGAGTTCTTTGAGGATTTTCTATACTTCCTTTCAAAAAAGTTGTATTAATTTGTAGTCCCGCCATTACGAGGCATCTACCCAGAAGAAAAAAGAAATCATTTTGTCATAAGGATATTGGCACTAGACTGTTTATTGCAGCTCAATTTACAATCACCAAAATGTGGAAACAACCTAAATACCCACCAACCCAGAGATGGATTAGCAAGCTGTGGTGTGTGTATACCATGGAATACTATTCAGTGGAGAATTTATATCTTTGTATTAACCCGGATGCAGGTAGAACACATTCTTAGTAAAGCATCACAAGAATGGAGAAGCAAGAATCCAATGTACTCAATAATGATATGAAAACAGTAGACAATCTAATACATACCCATAAGATAAAAACTCAAATCAATTCAAGATTGGGGAGGAACTAGGAAACGGGAAGGGGAATGAGGGTGCTCCCACTTAAGGGGCACAAAGTTACCATGTGTGGCACACCATTTGGACCATTTGGATGCGGGACACAATTATAAGGAACTTTACCTAACAAATGCAAACAATGTAACCCAATTCTCTGTACCCTCAACTAACCTAAAACAATTAAAAAAAAATACACCAGTGGTAACTATGGTGTTCACACCAGATGATAAACAGTAGCATAGGAAATATTAAGGACTTCAATCTGAATCCGGAGAATGTATAAAATGTCTATAGTTAAGAAATAAAAGGGAAAGAATTCTCTAAAAAATTAGCATAATTAGCAATGCAGGTAAAATTTAATATATTTGCCAAAGTCCCTGCATATTACAAAGCCGTGCTCTGTTAAACCCTCATGGACTCTGTGTTGTTCTGAGTCCTCGTTCTTTTTTTTCTAGCTATATTAACCTATGAACTATGCCTTAAGAAGTCCATACTCAGTTTTATCCAGGTGCTTTTTTGTTCTGCCCCTCCTTTACCTGACAAAGTAAAGGCACTTCAAGAGGAGAGACTAGAGCAGTGGTTCTCAACCTTCCTAATGCCACAGCCCTTTAATACAGTTCCTGTGGGTCACAACCCACAGGTTGAGAATCACTGGACTAGAGGAAAACTACCCAGATATAAAAAGAAACCACATATACTCTACATGTGTAAAGGCTTCTTCCATCGCCCTTTCTGTAAACATCTCCACACATTCCAGCTGAATTAATTGCTCCTGTTTCTATCCTTCGATGGCATTCTGTTCATACCATTTCAGAGGTTTGACAGGATTGGTTTTGTCTTACATAATGAACTATGTTTTGCATCTCTGAAAAGCTGGCGCAGTGTCTGTTGGTTTCCTCAGCCGAAGCTCCTCTGCTATTTTGTACTTCTTCACTATAAACCTGTTTTTTATTCCCACCATATGTGGGGATGTATTTGTGTGTATGTGAGGATGTCCTATCTGCTTACTGTCTGGAATCTCCTTCAAAGAGTAGACTGAGTTTGAGTTCGATCTGAACTCACTCATCCCCCACAGGTTGTAGTAGAGACTTTTTTCTGGCTCATTGATTTGGGGTTGGCCTAATGTTATCCAAGACAGTGGATTGCAAGGAAGAGATTCTGGGGAACATCAAATGATCAGAGTAGTGACTCAGTTCAATAAATAATAAATCATTATTATGGATTCTTGAAGGAAAAAAATTTATAATGCGAAAGAGTGTATGCTCTGCTCCTTATTATTACATGTTTTTGATGAATTTGCATAACTTTTCAATGCCTCAACTTTATCATTTGTGAAATGAGAAGACCAACAGCGTCAGTGGATCCAACCCTTATTTATTGATAATAAGAATCAACTTGGGGAGATACATAAGAATACAAATTCCTTGTTCCTACCCAGCTAAATGTGAATCTAAGAGTAGGTCCCAAAGTCCATATTTTTAGCACATTCCCAGCTGATTCTGATAATCATCCACATTGGTTCATGAACTATATTATGAACTCAATGTTTATGTCCCCCCATCCATATACTGAAATTCTAATCCCAATTTGAAGGCATTTGGAGGTGGAGCCTTTGGGAGGTAAACAAATCAGGAGGCGGGGCCCTCACAGATGGGATTTGCTTCCTTCTAAGAAGAGGCCAGAGAGCATCTTAGCTCTTTTTCTGCCACAGAGAACACAGTAGAAGGATCGCTGTACATCAGGAAGAGAGCTCTCGGCACAAAACTGACCCTGATGGTGCACTGATCTCAGACCTCAACCTCCAGAACTGTGAGAAATAAATTTCCTTTGTCTATAAGCCACCCAGTCTGTAGGACTTGTTACAGCTGCCCAGACTATGACGGATCAATCTCATCAGCCTCACCTGGGGACTCTGCAGCCCAGACCTGCTGAATCAGAAATTCGAAGGTAGGCACAACAATCTATGTTCTGACAATGTGTTTAGGTACCCCTAGGCACACCAATACTTGAAAACTTCTCAGATAGATGATGGATAAAAAACTGTCCACTTTGCAATTAGGTAATTATATGATCAAAGATAAGCAGGAAGACTATTCAAGAGGAGGGTCTAAAGGAAAGAGACCCAGATCGGAACAAACACATGCACATATGCCTCTTCTATAATAAAAACATTAACTTGAGTTGGCCTTAACCATAAACTAATAGCTGCTTGGTATTCAAATATCAGATCATGCCACCTTTTCTTAGAAGCATTTCCTTACCTACACATCTAGACTGCACCAAACTCTGTTCTGTCCAAACCCTTGTTCTGTCTTCCCTCTACTCACGACACCCTCTGCAAATACTTATTACTGCACTTATATTAAAATATTATTACAACTTATTCTCAACTGCATAGGAACTAGGACTATTTGTTATTATCTTTGTACACTACCTCTTAACATGGGTGTCTGGCCCCTCATGGATGTTCTAGAATGTTTAATGAATGAATAAACTGATGTAACATAAGCAATTAGGTGATACAAAAATGTGACTCTAATGAGCCATTTCTGTTGACTATAGTCAAATTAAGATTATTGCATGATTTAAAGAATCTTAATTTCAAATAAAATGCTAATTTTTCAAATGATGATACAGCACTTTATAATTATTTCTGCATAAATAAAGCTATTAAAAGAACATGCTCAAAAGATAAATAGTTAAATACCCAGTAGTCAGTTTTTACTAAATGATCTATAACCACTAATTTGCCTCAGTCTTTGGCTGGACACAATTAATATTATTATAACCTGCCAGCTTAAATTGTCTTGGGAGACACCTGAAAGGTTATAATAACATTAAAAAATCTTATTTAAGTTTTATTACATAGTGTTGGGAAAACATTTTTCTTAAGTTGCAGATAAATAAATACTCATACATGTTCTAAAGACCGAAAGTTCAAAGTCTATTCTCTAATAGCAAACAGCTTCTTGGTAGGAAAAAAGATATGTTCTGTATTCAATTTGAATAGAATTTTATTAAGCATATTAAAAATAGCCTTCAGTTTTTCAAAAATACAAACAATAGTACTGGAGGCTTTGTTTGATGGGATAAGAAGATCAAGTTTATTATTCTCCTTATTCCTTTAAATAATGTAGTGATACGAAAACGAAGGTGTAACTAGTAATATTACTGATTTTATGCAAATATGATACCTTAACTTTCTTTTCTTGTGATAGATTATCTCTGGTTTTGCTAGCCAGCAGGAAAAGGGAAACACACACATGTATTCTCAATTAATTTAGGAAGCGTACGTTCTATATATACTTGGACAAGATGCTTTCAACCTATACTTTTTTTGATTACATTTCTTTCATATAGAAATGATGTAATGGGTATTGTTATTTACCTCTGCCAAACACCTTTTTAAATCCATTCACAACATTCTGACACTTGTATTACTTTTTTGGTACTCGTTATATCCAATCACAATCCATATAAATAATTACACCAGCTAAGGCAAATAATTAATTGATTAATGTGAAGCTACTCAGTGGCTCTCCTGCATAGGATATTATAAGCCTGCACAGAAAGATTCCTTCTTAAATTTCACAAGATGGCATCTCCTGGGAGGGCTATTTCTTCAGAGAAATAAAGGTGAAAGGCCTGGCTTGACCAGTAGGGCTCTCTGGTGAACCATTTCCATAATCTATTACTCTGACCCACTTTTAGCATATCTTTTTCTAGGGGAAGCTTTCTGAAGCTTGTCTTAAAGCACTATCTCCTTCCACCCTAGAAACTACTTCTTCAAGGTGACACCCAGCAGCTGTATTCAGGGTGCAGAAGCAACAGCCATCTCTTTGACAGCTGGGTTTCCCAGAAGGTGTTCACCGAACTCCAGAACTTCTGCTGCTTTGCTGTGGTTAAGGGTAGCTGTAAGAGCAGACGCATCATATCATTAGCAAACAGAAATAGTTGGACCTCTCCTTTCCCTATTTGGATGCCCTTTATTATTTTCTCTTGCCTGTTTTCTCCAGCCAGGACTTTCAATACTATGTGGAATAGAAGTGGTGACCCTGGGCATGCTTATCTTGTTCCTGTTAGTGGAAACACTTTTTTTTAACTTTTCCCCATTCCGTATGATGTTGGCTGTGGGTTTGTTATATACGGCTTTTATAATTTTGAAGGGTGTTCCTTCCATGCCTAGTTTGTTGAGTGTTTTATGAAAAGATGCTGGATTTTATCAAATGCTTTTCCCCACATCTATTGAGATGATCATATGGTCTCTGTTTTGCTTCCGATTGTGTGGTAAACCACATTTATTGATTTGCATATATTGAACCATCCTTGCATCACTGGGACAAAACCGACTTGGATCATTGTGAATTATCTTTTTGATGTGCTGTTAAATTCTGTTTGCTAGCATTTTGTGGAGTATTTTCACATCAATGTTCATAAGTGATATTGATCCATAGGTGTTTCTTTTTTCTTCTTTTGGTTTTGTTTCTTGCTGCTGCTGCTGCTGCTTTTGTTGTTATTGGGTCCTTTACTGGCTTTGGTATCAAGGTGATACAGGCTTTATAGGATGAGCTGGGGAGGATTACCACCTTCTCAAGGTGGTGGAATAATTTCAGTAGGACAGGTACCAATTCTTCTTTATGGGTCTGGTAGAATTTGGCTGTGAATGCATCTTGTCTGGGGCTTGGTTGGTTGGTAGGTCTGTCTGGAGATTTCTTCATCACTGTTTAAGTCTTGTTGCTCACTGTTGGTCTGTTCAGGGTTTCTGTTTCTTCCTGAGTCAGGCTTGGGAAGTTGTGTGTTTCCAAGAATTTATCCATTTCCCCTAGATTCTCTAATTTGTGTGCACAGAGGTTTTCATAGTATTCATGGATAATATTGGCATTTCTGTGGTATCAGTTATCATACATCCTTTTTCTTTTCTGATTAAGCTTACTTGAGTCCTTTCTCTTTGATTTCTGCTTAATCTGGTTAGTGGTCTATTAATAGTCTCTCTTTTCAAAGAACCAACTTTCCTTTTTGTTAGACTTTGTGGGTCCATTTTTGGGTGTCCATTTCATTTAATTCTGCTCTGAGCTTTGTTGTTTCTTTTCTTATTCAGGCTTTGTGTTGGGTTTGTCCTTCCTTTTCTAGTCCCTTGAGATGTGCCATTTGGTCATTCATTGGTAATCTTTCTGTCCTTTTGATGTAGGCATTTTAGACTATAAACCTTCCCCTTTAGCACTGATTTTTTTTGTAATCCATAGATTTTTGAAAGCCTGTGTTCCTTTAGTTTTTCATTTCAAGGAACACCACATACACACACACACACACACACACACTGGAATACTACTCAGACGTGAAAGGGAATGACTTTTAAAGCAACAGTAATGGAACTGGAGACAATTATCTTAATTGATTTATCTCAAGAATAGAAAAAAGAAATACCACATGTTTTCACTAATAAGCACTAATAAGTGGAAGTTAAATAATGGGCAGAAAGAGGTATAAAGGACATTGGAAGAATGTCAGAGCGATGGGGAATGGAATCTTACCCATCAGGTACAATGCACACTATTCTCATATTGGTCATACTAAAAGCCCAGACTTCAGGATCATACAGTGTATCCATGTAACAAAAACATTTGTACCCCCTTAATAGTTTGAAATTTTTTTTAAAGGCTACAACTAGATCCTCTGCTTAGATTAAAATGTCTACATCATCTCGTAAAATAGTTTCCTCATGTCATTTAATTATTTAAGGTATATTGTTTTAAGATAAAGATAACACTACTTTTCCCTTCAAAAAATTGTTTTGCTAATAACTTTAAAGAATGTGGCGTGACTCATGCACCCTTATTTTGTTTCCCTTTGTGACCAAAAACAAGTATTTTGAGAGAACTGGCTGCATTAGAAGGTCAATCTGTGGTCACTGAAAAGCTGATGGTAACTGGACCAAAGTGCTGGCTCCACAGCACTCTGCCCCTCCTCATAGCTCTCCCTGCAACCTGCCCCCAGAGAAAAGGGAGAACCCTTAGGCCAATTCTTTCAAGACTCTTAACATCAATGGTTTTAAAAAAAAAAAACCCTGATGTCTTGAATAATTCTATTAAGTCTCAGATTCATGATGATTTTAAACAAAATTAACTCTATGAAATAATTCTGAATCGAAGATATTTATGTACAACTCTGAATGTTTCTATTTTAGTCCAGCAATGCTAATTTGATCCATTATTGTCTTCCTTTTAAGAAGATAAATATCAGAGAATTCTATCTCCTTAGCTCTAGATTTATTATAATGATTGAGACTTAAAATTCCATATTCAAAGAAATAGCATGGTTTAGAAAAATTTAGGTATACTAGGTTCTTGAAAATTCATATTACAAGCAAAAAAATAAAATAGCACTCTCAAAGTAGCAACAGTGAGAGATAATAATAACAATAATATTTGTTTTACTTTGAAAAACAGTAATTCAACTAAATTACCCTAAGTTTATTTTTTAAACTTATAAGTATTAACACTACTAAAGGTTTTTATGGCGGAGAAAAAGTCTAAAATGTTAACATTATCTGTATGAGAGTTTGGTGGGTTTATTTTTGATTTTCCATATTTTATAAAAATATGGAATAAATATATATTTCTTTCAAAATAAAAGCATACAATTATATATTCTCAGAAATTTTAATGACATTTGCTATTTTCTCAAAATAGTCAATATTTTTCAATCTTTTGGATAAAAAAAAGACTCATCCTTTCTTCCTTATCTTATTCATATTCTCAAAGAGCAGGATCAAGATACTTTTATTTGCGTTTCTCAGGCATGACTTTACAAGGACTTTCACATGATATGTTTTTATTTTTAAGAAAAAAATATTATGGGAAAAAAATCACAAAGGATTTAGAGATGGTAAAGAAAAATACTTGAAAAAAGTAAAGAAAAAGATAACTTGCTCACATGAAACTAAGAGCTTATGTTTTAAAAATTATTGCTTAAAAATTATTCATCTATAAAATCACTCTGTCAGTCAAAAGGGCACACACACGAAAATAAGTTTTCACTAAAGTCACTCAGAAAACTGACTCTGAGATGAAGTTGGAGCAACAATTCTGATCTAAGATTACACTGAGGACAAACAGAAAAAGAGAAAGAGAGAGAGGGAGAAAGGGAGAATTTGTTGTTGCCTCTGTTCCAGACGCTGTTAATGTAAACTCACCATTTTCCACAGAATTCTACCAGATAATTTATTGCACTTGAGAATCAGATAACTTTGCAAAATGTGCCAGTTGAAACATTTTATTCCTAGCAAATTCTGGGCAATTTCTATTCCATCTCTTCTTTCTTATTCTTATCCCCAAAGGTGTATTGCAGTGGTTGCACTAAGTTCGGGGGAGAGGGTACCTTCCACAGGGTGCCATGGGGAAGACCCCAGCCTGTGCACAGCTGCCTCCCTAAAACATTATACAACAAGGCTGAGCAGCCTTCACGGAGCTTGGACAAGAAATAGTATCTCGCTTGCCTCAAATTTCCAGAGTATGAGTGTTAAGGATCAGATTCAAGAGCCCCTAATCCAGGAGGAGGAAATGAAAAAGCAATAGGAAGTCGAGAGTCCTCAGACAAAACATTTGTCAACAAAGTATTGTTTCTCTTTAAAAAATGAGGAGAAATCTTTCTATCTCTGATTTTATAGTGTTCTGAGGACATACGCATATAAAACCAGTAACTGAAAACTACTATTCTTAACATTTTTGTTAGTCACATATTTAGATCTGATAACTAATAATTAGGGGTATCATTGCTTTATTTAGTGATTGAATTCATGTTACCACTTGAGACACATTTAAATATGATTATGAAATTTATTGTGTTCATCTCTCTATATCTAAAATTATTGGTCATCTAGTTTAAGAAAATTAATTTAGTTCACAGCTGTATTTTACCTAAGAATTTATAAAAGGATGTGTGGGTGTATAATTAATGTAAAATTGTTGACCATGTAGTAAAAAAGTCAATAAATTGTCTAAAATTAGCTTGATTAGAGGAAAATTTTTCTATCATTATCCAGAAGCCTGGCCTTATGAGGAAATTGTCTATATGTGCATTATAGACATTTGACAAATTATTCAAGTCAAGAAAAAAAATTCCCTAAACTGCTATTTGGCAGAATAATAGGATATGTCTACGACTCCTCAGTATAAGGCCCATCATCAAACAAGTTATTTTCTCTAAACAACACCCAACAAAATAAATGTGGGGAGTTTTTCTTTTTTTTCCTCTGTATTTATTAGTCAGTTTGGCATCTTATACGCAGTCTAAAAGACAGGGGAACCGACTAGGAAAATATGAGAATAAAAACAAAAATATTAAGTCATTTTGTAAATTACATGTATTTAGATATGAAAAATAAGACACCAGCTTCCTCCAATCAGGCCACATAAGCATAAAGATAGGAAAATCCACGCATCTATGATGTTACTGAGATACTAAGAAGTTCAACATTAGGGTATCCAATACATTCTTTCTTGTTTTTCCCTCCAAGGCACACCAAACTGAACCTGATAAATGGCAAAGCTTTCTGGGAAACACTGGCTTTCCACATTTCTCTTCTTGTATCACTAAATTGCCAGTCCTATTTGCACACGCTTTCTTATTGAACGTAGACATATCATTACAGAAAAGTGAACATGCCAAGTTGCTTTTCATCAAGCAAGAGATCTTACTTGCTATTATGATGGCTTCAGTATTTGCCCATTGCCAGAGACAAAAGCTGTGTGAGGTCTAGAGACACCAGAGAGATGTCAGAACTTTGATCTGAGGTTCCTTCACCTTTGCTGAGAAAAACCCCTGTCCTCGCCAATACTGCTCCCAGGAGGTGCTTTACTCCCCTCAGAATTGGCACTAGATCCAGCAGCCTGAACAGTGATTCTCTTTAATCATTGCAGGAAACAAAAGCAAGTACATTCTCTGGCTTTCCATTAGCTCAGACCTGTGGAGAGAGAGTCTTTATTGCTCAAGAGAGTTGACATTTCAATGATTTAATTGGCCAGGTACAGTGGCTCACACCTGCAATCCCAGCACTTTGGGAGACTGAGGCAGGAGGAAACCCTTAAGTTCAGGAGTTTGAGACCAGCCTGTGCAAGAGTGAGACCTTGTTGCTACTAAAAATAGAAAAATTAGCTGGGATCATGGCAGGTACCTATAGTTCCAGCTACTCAGGAGCCTGAAGCAGGAGGACCACCTGAATCCAGAAGCTTGAGGTTGCTGTAAGCTAGGCTGATACCATGGCACTGTAGCCTGGGGCACCATAATGAGACTCTTGTCACCAAAAGCAAAAAAAAAAAAAAAAAAATTGAAATTAAATAAAATGATTTGATTTCATAGCTGAATAAAAACAAACATAAAAGTGAAACTACATGACAGTTTGACAATATGTACATACAGGCATGTAGGTTTATGAACAGGTAAAGAAATGGCTAAACTGTAAAAGAAATATTAAACCAAAATAGTTCTCACTGTTACTCAATAATTGGGAATTGTCGGCAATATTTTAAACTCTCCTGATTCGTGTTCAAGAACACACACAACATATACAGACACCTATACAACTCAGGTACACACAAGGACTTTCTTTGGCACAGTTTGTTTATACTAAAATTTTTACTTGGGAATCATTTAGATTTACAGAAGAGTTGCAAAGAGGGCACTAGATTTTTCACACACACTGGTTGCAGTTTCTCTACAGTATCATCTGACTTTACCATGATATATTTTCAAAACTAAGAAACCGACATTACATACTACATTACTATTGACTGAACTTAAGACTTTATTCAGATTTCACCATTTTTTCCCTCATGTTCAATTTCTGTTCCAGTATCCAATCCAAAAATCCCATTTTGCACTTCTTTTTTTGAGACAGAGTCTCACTGTGTCACCTCATAGGTAGAGTGCCGTGGTGTTACAGCTCATAGCAACCTCATACTAGTGGGTTTGAGTGATCTTCTTGCCTCTGCCTCCCAAGTATTCATCAGGCCCAGCTAGTTTTTCAATTTTCAGTAGAGACAGGGTCTCCCTCTTACTCAGGCTGGTCTTGAACTCCTGAGCTCAGGCGATTCGCCCACCTCAGCCAACCAGAGTGCTGGGATTACAGGCATGTCTCCTTAGGATCCGCTAATCTATGTGACAGTTTTGGAGTCTTTCTTTGTATTCATTATTAGGTATTTTATAGAATTATTTGTGATCTGGACTTGTCTTATTTTTTTCTCATTAGTAGACTGAGGTTATAGGTTTTTGGAAATATCATATTGAAGGCGAATTACGCTTCTGATCAAATCAAGAACATGATATATTGTTGTTACATCATATTGATCACTGGGTTAAGAGAGCATTTGTCAGGTTTCTTACATAGAAAGTCACTATTTTTCCCTTTTATACGTACTTCCAAAGAATAGCACAGAGTATTATTGGAAGTAGTCAGTAAATTTAGCCCCCACTCAAAGGGGCAGAGATTAAAATTCATCATGCATAAATTATTCACTATTTTTCTATAAGGAAGATTGTTTCTTTGCTCTGGTATGTTTATTCATGTATATATCACTATAGACTCATGGATATTTATTTTATATTTTATGTTAAAATGATATATATAGCTAAAGCTATATGATTTATTTTTTTCCTCAAGTTTTTTAAGCTTTGGGTAATAGTAACTCTTTCAGACTGGCTTTTGGGTCTCTTGAACTTGTTCCTGTCTTTTCATTCTGTGGTGTTGAGATCACCTTGGAATCCAGTGAGATGCAGATAGGAAAGTGCTTCATAAATTATAAAATACTAGATAAATACACACCAGGTATTGGGATAATGCAATTGTTAATTTTATTAGGAAATGTCTTTACGAAGGTTGAACTAGTTGTCAAAACACAACACTGCAATTCTTCTCGAATCAGTTATGTCTTGTAATAGGAACAATTTAAGTCCATAATTTTGCATAGAGTTGGCAGCCTTAACCTCCTGAAAACTCACACAATGCTGATATTCAGCCAGAGGCATCTATAGGCCCTCACAATTATTTCCGGTTGGTGTCTATTCTGATTGGTGACTGATTTCAGTGGGTCTGTGTATCTGTTTTGACTGCAGGTGGCTTTGACACACTGGCTCCTGGATCTCTCGTGTCTCCTTGGTCACACACACTTACCCCACACAGATGATACCCAAATAAGTGTAGCCCTTTCTTGAAACCATGACATAAATTTGATTCCATCTTCTAGTTTCCATGGGCCTGACACACCCAGGGTCTCTGTGCACAAGGCTCTTCCGTGGCTTCACTGTCATACTGTGTCTCAGCAGAGGACAATGAGATGGGACTGAGCACAGACAGGAACAGGGAAAGGGCAGGCGAAGGGATTGGATGTGTCATTAAGTCATAAGGACAGCAAGTCCCTTTGGGGCCTTGACAGTGTGTAAGGTAATTGGGCAGTATTGCTTCTAAAAGACTTCGAGCTTCCTAAGTGTCCATTCTAAAAGACAGTAGCATAATTTGGCCAAATGAGTTTCCGTGAATTTAAAGGAAGCTTCCATTTGTTATTCACACTTAAAAGTATATACTACAAAATGCTAAAATTTTCTCAAAAAGAGTCTAATCTGACTATTATAATCCAGAAATGTAACATGAGGAAACTGTGGCCAAGGCAAAAATGCTTGCAATTTGTGAAAGAATAGTTCAACTAAACCAATTACCTTGCTAAAACCTGTTACCTAGTTAGCCCAGGGAAGTCCCACAGTAAATGCTTGTTCCTTCTCTGCTGCATGTACAAAATAATTCCTATTCTACGTTGAAAGTTTGAATCATGTTAAATTAGCACTAACGTGACAGTAATTTTGCAGAATAGCGTATGGGTGCAGTTCAGAAATTAGCATTTCCAACTAATACAAATAAGTAGCAGTGGAGTACAAAATTATAGCATAAAAACCAGGAAATACTTTTACCAGCCGTTAAGGATTCTCTCTTATTCAAATTTGTGAACTTAGTCATCAGAAACATTTGAGAAGTTTATCTTCATGAAAGAAAAATGTTAGACAAAGTCCCACACTATTGTAAAATAAATGTCATAAATGTGTGATTCATTTCTCTTACATACTGTCACTGAGCCTCTGCAGTACCCAAGGCAACAGGCTCAATATCACTCAGCTTCTGCTCTTAAGCAGCTTACAGTCTGAAATCAGGATCTCACCTCCCAGCTCACTGCCCTGAAACCCCGTCTCAGTGTATTACCCATTTCATGGATCTGGAGGTCATCTTTGAACTCTCCCTCTAGCTCATCTCCCATAGACCATCAAAAATAATGTCCTGATATATCTACTTTATAAGTTTCTCTCCACCTCAGCTAAGTCTCTCCACATTTCTTCCCTCAATGCTAATTCAAGCCACCATCATCCCTCCTCTGCATCCATCCAGCTGAGAACTCCGGTAGTGAAGCCAGATTGTTGGTGATGGATTCCTGACCCTGCCATTTAATGTACGTGGAAGCTTGGTAACTTTGTTCATCTTCTACTGTGGCTTAAATATTTGTGTAGTATAAAACTTACATGCTGCAACTTAATCTCTAGTGTGACAATACTAGAATGTGAGACCTTTGGGAGGTGATTAGATCATGAGGGTAGAGCCCTCATGGGAGGGATTAGTGCCCTGACCAAAAAAAAAAAAAAAGCCCAAGAGAGCTGCCTTGTGCCTTCCAGCATATGACAACACAGCTAGAAATCACTGTCTCTGAACCAGACAGTGTGCCCTCACCCAACACCCAATCTCAGGCACATTTATGGACTTCTTACCCTCCACATCCATGAGAAATAAATTTCTGTGGTTTCTTAATCACCAACCTTACTGTATTTTGTCATGGTGGCTCAGGTGGACTGAGACATCTTCCTTGTGCCTCAGTTTCTTCATTCTTTAATGGGGAAAGTACAATGGCCTCCTTATTGTGAGGATTTAATCGGCTGTAACTTTATCAGTAAAGTCTCAGAGAAGATCGTGACAATAGTCAACAAATCAATAAATCTGAGATAATCCTTCCTGCTGCAATGACCTATGACATTAATTGCATTCTAGTTCATGTTTGATTTCTTGGTATAGCCTGAGTGATTTCTGTCCTGATTCTGTCAATACCTTGCTTCAGTGACTTTTCACCTTTCTTAAACAATATTCTTAAAAATTCTTCAAGTCCCTACAGTCTGGCTTCTGTTTCCCTGGGGACTTTTTTCTTCCTCAATATTTTAGCTTTTATCGAATTACTTACACCCAAGAAAAAGCTCTCCAACCTCTCAGTGGCTTACAACCCCCAAAGGTGGTTTGTTATTCACATTCTCTGGCAAGTCAAGGCCACCTGAATCACTGAGACTCACCTCTAGGCTGGGAAGGGAATGTGATTCTTGCCACTGGTTTCCCATTTGGACAGGAAGATGGAACTATGGGCCCTATTACTGTGCACACTGTTCCATCAAGGCAGAGGGCAGGAAAAAGAAGGCCCAGGTAAGCTATGCCATTGTATTTAAATTGCAAGCTCACACATGAAAATATCATGTCCAGTGATATGGTAGTGTCCAAAGAACAAAATATGAACAAAACCAGGTCTTAGCAAGGAAGCATCCGAAGACAGAAATGGAATAACTGTAAATATATATTTTTACATATATATGCTTGTGTGTATGCGTCTATATAACTCACCACACTCCACGCTTGTTTCTTTTGTCCTGTGTAAGCTTCCTGCTCAGGTCCTTTCCATGCGCAATCTTCCTGGAATCTTCTCTTTCCTTCTCATCTTCCTTCACCTACCTAGAACATAATAATCTTTCAATGTCAGCTTAAATATCACACCCTCTCAGAATCACCAAACATATATTAAGTTTCCTCCTATTTTATTTTCTTATCATGTTCTACAACTTTCCTTCATAGCAGTTTTTAGAAAAGTAAGTACGTAAATAATTGAATAATTGGCTCTTTATTGTCTTCTCCCAGCTCACCATTTGTGTATAAATGTACATAAAAGTGAGTGCAATTTGGGGACAGAGGACATGTTAGGTCTCTTCTGAACGATCTCCATTTGAGTCATAAGCGTATCTGAGTTATCCACATGTACACTAGGGCCGTGGAGATTGGCATCCGGACTAGTCAAAGCCCATCAGAGACTTGTGGCCAGTATGCACATTAATCCAGTTTCCACTCTACTTTTGATTTCATTGTGCAAAGCCCAAAGGACTTTGGAAATAAGGCAACAATATAACTTGAGATTACCTTGTAAGCAGTAATAAAAACAAGAAGTTATAGGTACCACAATAACAGGAAATCTGTTTGGGAACATCAAAGATCTTAAGAATAGCATGACTCCCATTCTGTTTTCTCTCTGGATTCTGGAACTTGTTTTTGCAGTACAGGGAAAATTAGTCAGAACAAAGCTTCAAACCTATTTGTTATTTACAATATACTTTTTCATATTGAAAGCATCAGAGACTTCCTCATGCTACTTTCATTTGCTTTTTTCCTTGAAATGTGTATTTAAAAAAAAAGAAAAGCTTATTTTCCACTTGTATACCACACACAGGTTTTGTGCTCCCAAGGTCTTTAGGGACTGCACTGGAGCTGACTGCAGTTGGGGCTTCCTTTGACACTTAACCATGTCATTGGAAAGACTATTTTTAATTATATAGCAAAGAGAAATCACTCTTTCTGGTTTTAATTCATTTATAATCACAAAGCCTGGCAGACAGAATCTTAACCAAATAAAAAACTCTCCATGGACAAGAGGGGCTGTCGTTCCTCCCACTCCCCCTTTTAATGATGATGACAAAATACCAACAAACAGAATGAAGACAACACGTGGCTTGACCTTGATGCAGTCACGTCAAAGAGCAGAGGTAATAGAAGAAACTCCCTCTGCTTTCAATGCGCTTCCCTCGGGGATTGCAAAGCATTTGTGAAAGAAAACTCTCTGGGAAGGCAGCAGAGCACAGACTTGCTTGTGGCTTGCTACACGTGTGTGCACATCTCTGTGTGCTTTGCTGTGCGTGTTTTATGTTCACTAACTTCCACCACTAAGAAAGTTTTTCTTGGCTTTCAAACTCACTTTGAGTGAATGTGCATCACCAACTCACCTCCACACCGTGCAAAATTCACCTCTTTTCCCTCTTACCAAGTTCATAAATTGTTGCCGGAATGCTTTTACCACATCATTCCAAGTTGCAAAAGTCTTCAATAGCTCCCCATGGCCGACCAAATCCAAACCCTGTAGCTTATTATAATATTGCATTATTCCCCCCTGCAAATTTATCCCCACATTTGACCCAACAAGGGTCCTCTCCTCCATGCAGTGCTGATCTCCACTAACCCTCAGGTGCTCCCGTACTTTCTCAGCCTTCCTTATTCCAGTTCCTATACCACTTTAGGAATTCACACAGAGCCCAGGACTCAGGGGCCACTCGAGCTGTGGATTTCCAACTTCTCTGAACCACTGACCTTTCTTCTTTCCATGCCCAACTCTGGTACTTTTTCTCATACTACTTTGCATCATTGCATAATTGATTCCTGTGTATATATCGGCCACTTCTGTGAGACTATACTCTCAGATGAAGTAAAAATTCTGATTTTTTTTTTTTTTGGCATCTTTGTTATACCCACTATACCTACTGACAAGGTATATACTAAAGCAAAGTTACGTATTTGTCGGTATGTTATAAGGGAGGATTTCCATGCTGCAGTTTCCCTTTTCCTGTTTCTTATTAAAGGCTTATTTTCCCATATTTCTCAAAAAAACTTATAATTTACCCTGAATGAGATAAACGGATATGAGAACGGGAATCTCCCCACTAATAAGGAAAGGAAATGATATAGGATTGGTCTCGTAAGTCTTCTGAGGCCAACTTTCAGTGACTAGAGTAACTAGCATGAGAAGTTCATACCCTCTGTGGCCATTCCCCATGGTAGGGGATGGGGTGTGGAGGACATGGGTAAAATATTATAAATGCCATGCTAGATGACTCTCTCAGGCCTATTTCCTGCTAGGTAAGCACAAAATGCAACTTAGTCTGAATAGGCACATACCATGACTCTCAGGTTGTTTAATGTAACCCTGTGAGCTTAAACTTTGGGAGCTACTTTCAGGAGTAGCTCTCCTCAGGAGACTCTCCTCAGACTGTGCAGATACCACGAGATCAGCTTTCTGTCACGCTGGCTCTGAAATTCCAAATGAAGTGAGCATGGAATGTTCTCGGTGATAGCAAGCCGCAGTGGTCCATTTCTCAATGCTTGCAGCCCGTAGTTGGAGAGTGAGATGTCGGCAGGACAGCTGAGAAGACTTAACGGGCACGTGTGTGGAAGGTTTTTGACCATCCTTGTTCACGGCAACTCAAAAGGAGGGTTACTCATGTAGGAGTCTGCCCACCAGCTAAAGTTGCCAGATAAAATACAAAGCACCCGGGAGAACTGAAACTTTAGATAAACCCCAAATGGTTTTTTAACATAAGGATGTCCAAAAATACGCATGGGGCATACATAAAAAAGTTGTGATAATTTATCTGAAATTCAAGCTGAGCATTAAGTTTGTTAAATACGAAAACCATGTAGACGGACGGTGAAGATGCTTTTGTCGTGACAGAAGCAAATAATGTTTCTCATGGAATTTTCAGGTACTTTATCAAAAATGGACCTTCTATGAGCCCATCAGATAGTTGATACTTTCCTTCTAGAAATCAAACAATATGACATTTGTCTAAAATAGGAACTATACTAGAAGAAAATTAAATGATCCTACTACCAAAAACTGAAATTTCCCTCTCCATTCATCTCACAAGTAGAAATACTGATGACTTTGGTCTAGAAGAAATACAGAAATGAGGGGAAAAAATGGTGTCAAATTCAGCATTTGCATGGGATGGTGAGAAGTAGACATCTCATTTTGTAGCGAGCATATAACTAAGGTGGTAGAAGCAACCTCTGAGAAAACCTTCCTGGTTCCACCTGGCTGAGCGGTCTCACGCTGGGCTCCCTCCCGCCTCTCTGCCAGCCTCGAGTAACTTGACTGAATTATCGACTTCAGGATGCAGGCTGCACACGTCACCTATGAGGAACAAGAGGGCAGGAGGCCTGCCCTGGAGTCCAAATGTGTATTTTTAGATGGTTCTCTCTCACCGGCTCTTGTTCTTCTAAATGACAAAGATCTGTTCCTGACATCTCAGCATGGTTGTTTATCATCGGTGACTAAAACTCCAAAGAAAACAAAAGACATCACCCAATTTGAATCCTGCTCAGTAAAAATTTATGTGTCATTAGTGAATACCGGACTGTGAAACTGGATGCTTTTTCATTATTTAATTGTGTCTGAGAAGGCACGTTATGCCCTGAAACACACAGAAAGGCCACCAAGGAGAGCAACCAGGATGGTGACAATTTAGCCCGAGATCTGGAAAGAGCCTCACGCATAGACAGGAAGCACGCAGCCAGCAGAGCCGCCCTTGTAGTGTTTACCTTGGAAGCACAGCACCACCAATCCACCAATCCCACGGTTGTGGTCGAAATGTTCACGTGTTTATGTAAGAATTTTTGACTGGCAAGCTGATGATTGATTTACAAATTAAATCAGGTCATCTGTAGACACTCAATTGCTAAGTATGTGCTGGTTGCTGTGCTTTCTTAAACGTTAGGGAGGCTCTCAGAGTGAGAGCTGGTTGGAAAGACCAACCGAAAATTACGACTTAGCGGAACTGAAGTCCTGGGGAGTTCAGGTTAAACTGGGATTGGCTTTATTGACATAGACTAAATTTTTCCCAAATTCAACACATTATTTAATCATGCGTTTTACTTTGGAAGCATCTTAGAATAGTTTAAAGGTATTATTTTCTATTGAGTCAACTCCATTGACTGGAAATATTTTCCAAAACCAATCCTAGTTCTGAAATAAGGGCAGCTCTCACAATCAGCCTTCACAATCTCTTTCCAGAGAGTTCAAAAGGGGGTGCCCCCTGGTGGAAATGTGCTGGAATTTATTGTGAACACAGTTGGGCCATGGAAAAACTATACTATTTATATACATATGTACTTTCTGTCAGTGAACAGAAATTGCTTTTATTGCTTCAGGAAAATAGAGCTCCTTGTTGTAAATTATGTAGCTCACTGTCAGTGAGATCTGTCTTTTATCAGAAAGATTAGGAAGGAGGGAAGACCAGCTGGGAGGGCATTTTGTCTTCTCTTTATCTGCCCTCTTTTCACCCTTTGAAGTTCAGTTCAGTATCTCTTCTCGTCCGTGCTCAGATTCCACTTGCTAACCTAACTTAGGTCTTTGCAGAAGAAACAGAAGGCTGGGTCCAGGAAAGGTGAGCAGAGCGGGGGATACTTTGTGCCAGGACACTTTAGAGACAGCTACTCTGGCTGGCAATGTTACAAACACACATATCCTTACAAGACATTACTTTTTTGTCATAGAATCATAGATTCCAGGACAGCAATGGCAGGGGGTGGAAGTTTCAGTAATAGTTTAACATTGCTCTGAAATAAAATTAACCAGTGCAAGATTTCTAATGAGTCTTTATTTCATTTCTAATTGAACAACCTCAACCAGGGAGATGTCAGTAATTTCTGAGGCACCCCATTCTACTTTGCCCAGATATCATTATTAGAAAATCCTTCCTTCTATTCAGCCCACATCTACCTTGTGGTCACTTATACTGGTTAGCATTTCTTGTGTTGGCCAGAGATACAGAAAGCCAAGGAGGGAGAGTGTTACTGTGGTTAAATGTCAGTACTGTGAGGGCAAAATACCCAGGTTCAAATTCCTGGCCCCAGCATTTAGTATCTGGGTGTCCACAGGAAAATTATTGAACTTCTGCATTCCTCAATTTCTCCATTGGAAAAGCAGGGATATGTGAGGATATAATCAACAATGTCTGCTTCAAAATGTCAATCTGTACATAAATGGGGCAACTTATATGGAAACACAGTCCCCTCTACATGATAAGCAAGTAATTAATTCACTCGACTGTAAATTTCTCTTCCAAATTATAGTCATTCAAATATATGTCTCTTCTGCAAGCTAAGTATCTCCATTTCCTTTATCATGTAATATCTATTCCTTAAAGCTTTAATTTTGTATAAGAGCAACAATTTTTATTATGGAGCAAGAAAGAGGTCCAGAAAGATCAAAGAGTATTTGAGAAAATCACCAATAAAGAAAACAACAAGCCGGCCAACTTCAGACACAAAGGCCTAGAAAATAATCACATTTCAGAAATCATTAAGTATTCTAATTTATTCACCCCCGTGCCAATTTGTGTAGAAATATTGCTCATTGGCTCATGTTTATCTAGTCAAAACAGATGAATGCTGTAACTAGTGTTCAGACTATGATATTTTGCAATTATCTATATTTACTTTTATAGAGCTGTATCAACATATAAAAATAGAATGTTGGCCAGGTGCAGTGGCTCATGTCTGTAATCTCGCACTTTAGGAGGCTGAGATAGAAGGATCACTTGAGGCCAGGAGTTCAACACCAGCCTGGTAAACATAGCAAGACCTAGTTTCTACAAAAAAAAATTTTTTTTTAATTAGCCAGGCATAGTGACATGTGCCTGTAATGCCAGCAAATCGGGAGGCTGAGGCGGAAAGATTACTGAAGCCCAGGAATTCTCTCCAGCCTGGGCACAAGAACTTGTGAGAAAGAGAAGAAAAACGAAAACAGTGTTTCCCACCTAAATGATTTCCTTTCAAAATCTTTTTCTCCACCAAAAGGAGCAAGTGGTATATCAAACAACATTTAAGAAATTTTAAATAAAACCCATTTTTATCTCATTAAAATATTTAAACAGTTAAGTTGTCACCATCCCCAGCCCAAATAGCATCAATCTGAACTACTTCCACAACATTCCAATTCCACCCTACTAGTTTTCTGCATTTTTTCATTTAATTTAATATAAATAAAATTATTAAATATCAGATGGGGATAAATTTATCTTAATATAAATAAAGTTCATCAAATATCAGATAAAGGGAAATTTACTCTAATAAAGGACCATTGATTGATATAAACAAAAAATTCATATAAGCTAAATTATGCATTTTATTTAAAATAAAAAGGATAGAGAAAAATGAAGAGAATATGATATTATAGAAATCCAGAGATGAATGTTTGAAGAAGATAATTTTTTTTTTTTTGAGACAGTCTCACTCTGCTGCCTTGCATAAAGTACCGGGGTGTCATCATAGCTCACCAGCTACCTCAAACTCCTGGGTCCAAGCAATCCTCCTACCTCAGCCTCCTGAGTAGCTGGGTCTACAGTTGCCTGCCATGATGCCTGACTAATTTTTCTATTTTAAGTAGAGCCGGGGGGGTCTCGCTCTTGCTCAGCCTCGTCTCAAATTCTTGAGCACAAGTGCCTGCCACCTTGGCCTCCCAGAGTGCTAGGATTGTAGGTGTCAGCCACCAAACCCAGCCTAGAAGATGGACTGCTAATCTGGTAAGGGAGCAAGTGATATTTCTCATTCAACATCAATGAGAAGGTGGGATGGGGAGAAAAAGAGCTATGGTGTATCCTACTGTAGTATTTTCTATGATTGGAGTCACTGGTGCTGGACTTCATTTGCCATATGGGAAATTCCATTTGGGACACAGCTAAAATGTTTTATAGATAACAATCTATAGGGCCAACTATTGTCTAATTCAATGACAATCCATTACTCTGGGATGTTCTCCCCTGGAACTGGGCTGTCCTCTCCCTCTGCTTATTGGATGGAATGCAGGTGGTCACTGAGCTCATGGGGACACAGTAGGTTATGTGACTGTGGCAATGCTGTGAGGAGAGGCAACCAGTTAAACATAGAGGTTTTAAGTGCACCCCAGGGCACATCTCTTACTTCTTTTCTCATCTTGGAGATACATAGTTTCTTATCTCTGCTTTACATCCTTTATATTTACCTGCATGGAGTTGAAGCACATTCTTCTTAGTTAAGTGTCACAAGAATGGAAAATAATCCAATCTACTCAATACTAATACAAACTAATAGAAGAACAACTACACACCTATAAGAGTGAAACACAAGTACATTCAAGTGGGGGGGAGGAGGGTAAGGGGAGGTAGGACAGAAACGGATGAGCTCTTACCTGGTGTACACAGCACACCCCGGGTGAGGGGCTCAACCACACCTGAACTTTACCTTGGAAATGCAAACAATGTCACCTAATAATTTTTAGCTTCGTATTACTTTGAAATTTACAAAAAAGAAAACTAATTTCTTGTGTCCTGCTCACATCAATCCCTTACTCTGTGTTTTCATTCACCTGCTGACTGAAAAGAACAATAGAACACGAGACACTAACCTTTCTTTCCAACCAATGATGAATTTATTCACTAATTGATTCATTAGGAAAGAAATGAGCTGGTGCCAAGTGCGTTCTATTTTTAAAGTTGCTTGGAAACTTTATAGTTTAGGCTTATTATGATCTAAAATTACTACCTTTCTAGAATTTAGGGTCTTCTCCATGATCTCCTTCCAAATCGTAATTCTAAACATATAAAGTCAGAGTATTTCCCCATAAAACATAAAGTGATTAATTACTTCTATCAAACAAGACGTTTGTATGTTTGGAAAAACTTCAAATTATTGAAAGAGAAAATCATTTTTAAGAAGGCTTTTTAAGATTTAAAAAGTATCACAAGTTCATTTTATTTGCAAAAAGAAAAACTAGCTTATGTTAGAAAAAAAGCTTTAATATGAAAATGTCTGGTTCATTTTATGACTTCTTTAAAAAGGATAAGAAAATAAAAGAAACGAAGAAGGAAAGATTGGAAGGGAAAGCGAGATACCAGAAATAAAAGAAGGAGAACATGAAGAAGAGAGAGACGAGAAACATAAAAAGTGGGAAAGAAGAGACTGGAGTTAAAATAAGAAGTCGGTATTTATTTAAAATAGAGTTAATGTGGAAAAGATGTGTTTGGGTTAGTATAATTGTATCAAGAAACTCAATTAGTCAGAATTAAGTTCACACTCAGGCTTCAATCCTTTCTGAACTTGTTTTCTATTCAAATACTGTGAGACTTCTTTCTGAATAACTTTAATATGTTCAATGAAATCTTTAAAGTACTTGCTATGTGGCAGAGATCTAGGCTTGGCCAGAGCAACTTATAGCTTGTGGAAAAAGTTATTATGTGCTGAAATAGCTGAGATTATAACATTTTCCATCGTAGAAGTTTTCTAAGAAAACCCTCATGTTTGCTTTGATAAATATAACTGAAGTTCAACCACGAACCTGAGGTCCAAGAAAGCCCAAAACAAGAATAAAGAATAAAGACCCACCATTTGGCTCCCTTTTAACAGTAGCAAATCTTAAAGGCAATAAAAGAGTAAACACACATGGCAAAAGGACAAAATATCATCCTTTTAATTCTGATAGCCTTTTCTTTTCAAAAACCAAAATCCATTAAATATCTTTTATGTCAAAGAAAACACACACATTAAAATGAGAAATTTTTAGACAACTTAAAAAAAAACTATGAAATACAGCTAAAAACGGTTTAAAGAAATATCTTCAAACTAGTATAACCTTTATGGAATGAAGTATGGAGACTCTTCAAAGAGTTAAAAATAGACCTTCCATTTCATCTGGCAATCCCATTACTCTGTACCTACCCAAAAGAAAAAAATGTCATTTGATCATAAGGACTTTTGCACTTGAGTGTTTACAGTAGCTCAATTCACAAACGCAAAGATGTGGAAACAACCCAAGTGCCCGTCAACCTATGAATGGATTAATAAACCGAGGCATATGAGTACCATGAAATCCTATTCAGCAACAGCAAAGGATGATTTTGTACCCTTTATTACAACTTGGATGGATTTGGAGAACACTCTCCATAGTAAAGTGTCACAAGAATGGAAAAACAAGCATTACAGGTACTCAGTACTAATGTCAGAGCCCTTGCTTTGCTTTGGTTATTTCATTGCTTCCAACATTGTGATTCTCTGCAGTAAATGCTGCTGTACTTTCAGTTCCACCCAGGGAAATCCCACGCTGAGAGAATGATTGACCTTCAGAGTTATTACCTGCTTCCGTGGATCTTTGCAAACATGCCTAGTTGTTAGTCAAAGCTCTTTGGATGCACTTAAATCTAAAAAGAAACATTTCGAGATTATATAGGCCCTCTCATTTAAAAGGTTCATTTTATAATTGAAAATATCCAGGCCCACAAAAGCTTGGCTTTTCTCCAAGAAAGAAGAATCTGACTAAAGAAACTAAATCTATAAAGTTCCGAAAGGTCATTTGTAGTGTCCACGAAGATAATAGCAGCCTGAGGTAAACTATGGAATCTATGTTCTTCGAAAAATAAGCTCTATTATAAAGAGAACTGTCAGATATAATTAATTATCCAATATAAGGTTCTTCCAGGGTTGCCTGGGTATTTCTCAATGGGCCTCTCTCCCTCTTAAAACACAAGCTAAACTATTCTTCATGAACTAGGCCTTGGTGCTGATTTTATCATTGTTACTGTCATCATCATCATAAATTACATATGTCATTTGTTATCAATTATCAATTAAATCAATAGGCAAAATACACCATCAGAGAGGCTCTATCTTCTAATAAATTTAATGTTGTACTTGTCAAACAACTGCATGTTCTAATAAACATTGCTAAATTCAAATTAGTAATTTTAGCCAGACATTGTATATTGTTATTTCTTTATGGACTACTAAAAATACTGAAAATAAAATGCCATTTTCCTTTACACCTTTACATGTGATTAGGATAAAAAAAAAAAATGTATCTAAATTCCCCAACTTTAAAGACCTTTTCCTTATTCTCCCTCCTCTTCTCACTCATCCTCCCAGATCCTGAGTTTCCTACCCACTTCCCAAATCTATGCTCTTTGCTTCTAACTGAACCTTTAAATTCCCAAAATCAAGTCTAGGAAGAGTGTGGAGGTAAGGAGGGAGCGTTGTAAATGGGCGTAATTCAGGACGGGAGCACTGGCCCTAAATCCACAGATAAATTCTCAATAGCTCCCTGCTGCTCTGTCTGCCAACTCCCATCAAGCCAGAAGAGATTAAGATGCTTCCAAAAACAATCTGGAGGCAGACTAAAAATGTGGCCAACCAGTAATTTTCAGGAGTTATTATAGCTACGCCATGAATACAAATTCTACTTGGAAGACCAAATGGTCAACTTGAAATATGGAGTGTTTATAAACCTATAGAAAATTTGCCACTCATCATTTTCTTACCCACTGCTAAAATTCAAATTTTTTAAAATATGTTACTTGGCTTTAAAATGAATATTAAACAGTATTGAACGTTTCATTCAAAATAGCCTTATCAAAAACACATTGAATCTCATCCACTCTTAGGCAGAAAACCAATGAGCCCTTTCCCTTTGGCAACAATATATGTAGCTGATTATAGCACAGCATTATTACTCTTCTGGGTATTTCTTATTTCTATTTATCAAAAATGTAATGTATATGTTAATTAGCTCAATTGAACCATTCCAAGTGTATATATATTTCAAAACATCACGTTGTACATAACAAATAGGTATAATTATTGTAAATTTAAAAAGTAAAATACAAATGTGCTTTTCTTTTAAAGACAACATTGAAAGATTTCCTGTTTGCGCATTATGTTTTAAATTTATTTCATGCAAAAACCCAGTATGGAGGCTGGATGCAGTGGCTCATTCCTGCAATTCTAGCACTCTGAGAGGCTGAGGTGGGAGGATCCCTTGAGCTTAGGAGTTCGAGCCCAGCCTGAGCAAGATCAAGACCCCATTTCTACTAAAAATAGAAAAATTAGCCAGGCATTATGGTGGCTGCCTGTAGTCCCAGCTACTACAGAGGCTGAGGCAGGAGGATTGCTTGAGCGAGGAGTCTGAGGTTGCTGTGAGTTAGGGTCATGTCACAGCACTCTAGCCTGGACAACAGAGTGAGGCTGTGTCTCAAAAAGAAAGGGAAGGGGAAGGGAAGGGAAGGGAAGGGAAGGGAAGGGAAGGGAAGGGAAGGGAAGGGAAGGGACAGGTCCATAACAGGATGCAGACAGCTGGGAGACATAAAGATCTTCAACTGAGTGTCATTTTCTAAGTTGTTATAAATAACCATTTGTATTATACTGAGGATGGGTAGAGGAGAGAGCTACCAGTTTCCAACTGTGAAGCACTGAGAATCTCACACTGTAAGATTGTGTCCCCAAATCTTCATCCATTGGCAGCCCATGTGGCTCTCTCTCTCTGAGATTGAATTTACTTCTTTAGAAAGACTTGTTTATTTTCAAAAGTGGGTGCATTTCTGTTCATTTTTCAGAATTTTAATTAAGATACCAACTTGCTTACTTTGCCAGACTGTTCCAGCAGAGTCTATTAAATCAAGAGACTGGGTTGTCAGGCATGGTGTAGACACAGCTGTTTAACTATTAAACTATCCATTAAGGTGCCTGGCAATGAAGCTGCTCCCATGAAATAGCTGAATCAAAAGTTCATGAATTCTTTGGTCCACCAAATAAGTTTTATGAGCTTGATGACACTGTCTTTTTGTTTTAGTTTTATTAACCTTCATATTTATTCTCCATATATGAATAGTGAGACTTAGGAACCTCCAGTGCTCAGGAGCATTTTAAGTAGGAATTGATGATTCTTCAGCCCTGTCTATTGGCTCATTATAAATAATCCCCAAATCTGATCTGTTCATGAGAGATGACAGTGGGAGTCTCTATGTACTTCTGTGCCAATGAACAGTATGATTTAGTGATTATACATGAATTTGGACAAGCGTTTTCTTCTATGACCCTTCCTCTTCTGATTCCTAATGAGAGCTAGTTTTTCAATTTAGATTATTATTGGTACAATATTAGCAGAAGCATTGCTTAGACCAGTAAAATTAGGTTTAAAAGATTGTTTGCCCAAAATGTAAATAATGTTTCAACGTGATATTCCTGCAGCTGGTGCCTTAATTGTAAGAAGGTGTAGTAATGAAAAGTAGTTAACTCATTTCAAATTCTTATTTAAAAATATGTTACAGATGATTTTATAAAAATCAGCTAGGTAGGTGTGCCTGTGGCTCAAAGGAGTAGGGCGCCAGCCCCATATGCCAGAGGTGGTGGGTTCAAACCCAGCCCTGGCCAAAAACTGCAAAAAAAAAAAAAAATCAGCTAGGTAGTGGGCAGTTGCTATCCAGGCAAGAGGTAAGATTAGATTTTTTTTCTATGAAAACTGTTAGCATTTCATCATTTTTATCTTTTAGACCAGTGATTCTCAACCTTCCTAATGCCGTGGCTCTTTAATACAGTTCCTGTGGGTCGCGACTGTATTAAACAGGTTGGTTTGGGACTGTTTTAGACTTAACTGGAGGAGCAAGGTAAGAAAAATACATGTCTCCAGGGGTGTTAAAAAAAGAGTAAACATTTTTCTTTATTGGAGAATAGCCAACAGTTTTATTTTTCCTAGAAAATCTAAGGCTTAAGGAATCAAAATTGATAGGATGTGTTCAATAAGATATCAGAAAAATATTTGGCTAGGAAACTCAATGGGTATGTTAATTTTACTAAAAATTATAAAGTATGTAGACTTTGTCTTTAATGTGCCCTCACTCCCCTGGCTCCCCTGTCATTATATCAGAAATGCCAACACCTCCAGGGCTTTCCTAATTAGCACATAAAGGTCACAAAATGGGTTTCTATTGGTGAAAGTAGTGGCCTGTTGACTGTCATGATAAATGCCATAAATGAGCTCTAACTGTTGAATTTAAAGGTATTCGAGATGCCTGGATTAGCTAAAAGTTTTTGTAAGGGTCCTAAGAATCTAGTCCAGTTCTGTTTTCTCAGGGCCAGTCTATAGTATTGGGTCAATAATATCAATTCGTTTGAACAAGTAAATGGATGAATATTGGCAAGTCCATTTCTGTGAGGAAACTAGATGACCCTTCATCTGGAGGAAAAAAGAAAATTAACTCAGGTTGTATAAATTTTCTAACAAAATGTCAACCTAACGATCCATGCATGCAGTATCTAAGACATAGGGATCTTTCCATCCCCACAGCTACACAGATTCCTCACTCTCTGGCAATTTGGCATTGAGGGGAAAAAGAGTTGGCAGCTCTGCCTGAACCTGTTCTAAAGCATTTCTGTGTGTAGAAACATATCCTGTTAGATACACTACATGTTTCACTTTTCCGGGTCTCCAAAGCCCTACCTATATTAGACAACACACTCTCCTAGAGATGCTTGTGTTGTTCCTTGGCCGTATTTGGCATTGCTCAGGCAGGAGGCAGAGTATGAGCTTTCTAAGAATAACCCACATAAATATGTTTCTGATTTTTTGTTGTCGTTGTTGTTGTTGCTATTAAAGATATTACCTATGATGTTGGTCAGATACCCTTTGCATCTGGATCTTTGTGACAAATTCAACCTTGAGGTATAGTTCCAGGAAAGTGGTTCTCTTCCAATGAATTAGAACTCTTCCTTTTATCAAATGATAACATCCATATAAGATTTGTTTTCCTTTTTATCTTGGCTGCCAGGAAGATTCTTCAACTTTAGCCAAGGCATAACCACAGACCCATAAAAGCACAGAAAGCACATATCTCTTGTGTTTACCTAACATAGAATTGATTGACTGTTTAGCAATTATTTAGTTAAAGCTGTCCATTTCAAAATCTAGATCATTTAATTTGAAGTTACAAATTTTACCCTTGATCTTAGCTAAAAGGCTGAGAAGTGATTTTACAAATTTTAACTTGTAATAAGTCAAAATATTTAAGGTGATTAGGTATGTAGACAACCTAAGAAAACCTTAGTTGGCATAGCAAACAGAGATAATAACTTTTATGTAAGAGTGATATCTGATCTTGAATCAGAGTAAGATCAAGCTTTAGATTTGAAAAGTAAAATCTTAATTTGTGTCTGAAAGTGAAGCTCATTTTGATTTTTGAAATTTTACATTAATTATATGGATTAGCCTCTCTTAATATTATTTTAACTGCCACTACTATATTTTTTACATGGATTAGTACCTTTTATTTATTTATTTATTTATTTATTTATTTTTCAGTTTTTGGCTGGGGCCAGCTTTGAACCTGCTACCTCCAGTATATGGGGCTATAGGTGCCTCCCAGATTAGTCCCTTTAATATTATTTTTAGTATTAAGAAATTTAATATTTCATAATAAATAAATGTAATCAATAGTCTTTCCTTAGTTGCAAAAATTTCTGGTTGCACTGGGAAATGGAAAATTGCTATCATATCCATGTCAACATATATTTCTGTCATATATTTATATTACATGTAGGAAAATAGGGGTGTCCCACCCACACCCCAAACCTACCCATAAAATTTTGTTGAAAAAATCCTTAAGTGCCTATAATATTAAGCAACAATTGTTGAAACCTCGTGAAGAACAAGTTCCTTTACATTAACCAAATGTCTCTGTGGGTTCCGGTTGCTTGAAGGATGCTCATTTTGGGAAACATTGCAACCCTGGTGGTTCATCTGCTTACTTGCTTTCAGTTCCATTCCCCACTCTTTCCCTCTGTTACTATTTCTCTGGAGGCTGATCCTGATAAACTTCATTTCCCAAAAGCTCCCTTACCAAGCAGTTTCCTATTAGGTTAGACCAAAGAGGCGCTGGTTAGAGATTGGAGGGTAGGAAGGATAAGGAAACCAGGATGTTCCTCCTCCATCCTCTGCTTTGACTGTGCTTCCTCTGGGCTCTGGTTGACACTGGTTCCCACTCCATGAGAAGGCTGGTAGCACCGCTTCCTCCTATGCCCTTCCAGCCTTAGTGTCAATGGCAGTTTCCTATTGCTGCCACCATCTGGCTTTTCCTTGCTGCCTTCTTTGCCCTTTTAAGTTTCCCAGCACCTTTGTCACTCCTGTTTTATTCAGTCTGTTGAACCTTTGTTATCAACATGACTCCAGCGAGACTCCTTGGCATGACTTTCATTTTCCTGACTGGGCTCTGGATCATAGGGGTCCAGTCCCACATCTAAACTGGGTTCACATGAGAACTCAGCCAAATCTAAGTGTGAAGGGGCCTGTCTTTATGAAGACTCAAGGAGCTTTTCAGAAAACAGCCCCAGAAAAGAAAGAAGGGTCAGCACCAGAGAGGAAGGGTTTCAATCAGCACAACCTAAAAATAGAGCTTTATCAGATGGTGCAATCCCAGACAGCAAGAGTGAAGGAGGCTCGGCACCTGTGGCTCAAGCAGCTAAGGCGCCAGCCACATACACCTAAGGTGGCGGGTTCGAATCCCCATCCCAGGCCCACCAAACAACAATGATGGCTGCAACCAAAAAAAAATGGCCAGGCGTTGTGGCAGGTGCCTGTAATCCCAGCTACTTGGGAGGCTGAGACAGGAGACTCGCTTGAGCCCAGGAGTTGGAGGTTGCTATGAGCTGTGATGCCATGGCACTCTACCCAGGGGGACAGCTTGAGGCTCTGTCTCCAAAAAAAAAAAAAA